>JAFBJW010000359.1:2426507-2469633 GCA_016785235.1 Pseudorhombus dupliciocellatus | reverse complement strand
CGTGCGTGCGTGCGTGCGTGCGTGCGTGCGTGCGTGCGTGCGTGCGTGCGAGAGAGAGAGAGAGAGAGAGAGAGAGAGAGAGTGAGTGTGCCTCCTAACATCTGGACAGAGCTCTTAAAAAAGAGGATAAAATCAAAAATTAAATGAAGCGGAGAAAAGAAAGACGACCCCTGTTTCCTGGGGCCACTGATTCATTTACATGACACAATTGTGCTACTGAGTTCAACAAAATCCCAAAGATATATTTATAATTATATAGTGGACCGACACAACCCCCCCAAATGCTTTCGGAGTTTCCTTAAGATGGCATCGACAGCAGCCTGGTGAATGGGGAGTCGTATACTGTTTGTGTGTTGGGGGGTGGGCTAAAGGGTGGATGGCTGATATCATTAAAACGATGACCCTGTCTGGGAAAGTGAGCTTCTGATCGTGTGATGGGATCAGAGCGTCGGGGTGGGACATGGGGGAGGGGACGAAGTGTGTGTGAGGGCCAGCATTACTGTCACTGCGTTTAATAAATCAATGCAGGTCTGAGAGCAGGATGTCACCCAGATGGGATGTAGAGTGTGTGTGTGTGTGTGTGTGTGTGTGTGTGTGTGTGTGTGGGGCAGCGTTGGAGCAGAGAGATTTATCTGTGCATATGTCACTTGTAATGAGAGGTACTGAAGCAAAATGATATGACCTCATAGTCTCCAGTCAACATGAGAAAATGCCATCACACACACACTCACACACACCTTGTAGACCCCCTCCCACTCTGTGGTTGCCCTCTCTTTTGTCTACACTGACTCTAACAAATAGCTGTTAAGTCCAGATCTGTCGTGACATTACTGATAGAGAAATCTTAGGTCTGAGGTTATAAAGGGAGGAAATTGATTTTGTTGAAACTGGATAATCGATTTGTGTAATTAAATTTAATGGTGAAATATGGAGTGTGTGATGACGACAGTGATAACAGAAGCTTTGTGTGTCTTGGTGAAAGGAATGATTTCCTTTCGTAAAAAGAAAATGCTTCTTCATCTTTTTCTTCTTTGTCATCCTCTTCTAATTTTAAATCTTCATCGTGATCATCTTCTTCCTTCCTTCCTTCCCGATCCTGAAGCAGTGGCGGTTCCTTTTATTCGCAGAAGGAATCAAACATGAAGTCAACAACAATCGTTTTGTTATTGTTTGAACAACGAGTCAGCAGAACACTGCTTTAATTCCTGTCTCCAGTGTGACAGCAGAG
Source organism: Pseudorhombus dupliciocellatus (assembly GCA_016785235.1). Lineage (NCBI taxonomy): Eukaryota > Metazoa > Chordata > Actinopteri > Pleuronectiformes > Paralichthyidae > Pseudorhombus > Pseudorhombus dupliciocellatus. The sequence goes on along the minus strand of JAFBJW010000359.1, from coordinate 2,468,405 downwards.
AGGAGCAGGCTGTTCAAAGTGTGTGTGTCGCTGTGCTGAATATTTAGGCGTGTGTGTTTTTTGTTTGTGTTCAGGCTGTTTTAACACTGACTCGAATGTAATAGTTAAGTCATTGCAATGTGTATTATGATTATTATTATTATTATTCAGCACCACGGCTTCTCTCCTCAGTGGTAATGGTGGTTGGAAAGTGAACCACACACCATTTGCTATACAAATGACCATATTGAAGATTTGCTTTGGACGAAGCAGCTTTCTGGATAAATCACATGTGGTTGGAAGTTTTCGGCAGTTGAAGGTTTTCGTAAACTTTTCCTTTCATCTTGGACGCATCGAGCCTCGGGTGAATCCACATGATGCAAACGACAACCAGAGCTCACCTCTTTAATGATTCACTCGTGTTTTTGTCTCCAGAAATATCTGGAGTGTGTGTTTCCTCGAATGTCACACACCCCTGTGTCCAGAGAGGGTGTGTGTGTGTGTGTGTGTGTGGGCAGCGGGGCGGGGGGGGGGGGGGCGGGGGGGGGGGGGTCCCCGGGGGGCCCGCGGCCTGGGGGGGGGGGGGGGGGGGGGGTGGGGGGGGGGGGGGGGGGGGGGGGGGGGGGGGGGGGGGGGGTCATTAAATGCTAACAAGCTGCTTTGAACTGGTAGGTGGTGTTTGATATGCTGCGAGGGGCAGAACATGGGTATTTGATCTGGGCAGCTGTCTGGACGGCAAGACTGCGAGTTCCCCTTCACATCTCCTGTCTTTGTAGTCGTGTGTATACACACACACACACAGTACCTGTGAGCATGCATGCAGAAGCACCAATGATTAAATATGTAGTTTATGGTCTGAATCCCTAGTTTTGAGTCTTTGTTATTACAGCATCATGATCACTTCGTAATTTAGGGAATGTAGAGTCTAATAGTACAAATATATAATGATAGAATGATGAAAGGATAACAGCAATGTTGGTTGGGATAATTAAGTGCTGAGTACCAATAATAATGTGTAGAGATAACAAAGCAGTGACAGTAAAAATACTACTGAACTGAACTGCAGTGATAATAGTCCATTGTTGTTTTCAACTCGAATCCAAATGTCAGGAAGTTCAAAGTTATTCCAGGGGGGAAAAAAGCTACGTCTCATCACTTCCGTGCAAAACTTTCCTCATGTTGTATTCTGGACCTCTCTTTGTTTGGTCTCTGACCGGACCGGCTTTTAATCTTCTCCGAGGACCAATATTATACTTGTCTACTTGACTCTCTCCCGGGTTCTGGCTCACGTTACAGTTGGACTTTGGTTCCTCTGTAGCTGTGGTTCAACCTCGGCCCGCTGATGAACGGCTTCGCTCCCTCAGCTGACACGCTTCGTTCCTTAGACCGATCACAACAATGTGGACTCTCATCTATTTCCTCTCCTCTTCCTCCTGTACTCTCCCTATCTTCCACTGCTTGCTCTGCCCTCGGTGCTCTTTATTCTCACAACTCACATCCAGTCTATGATTTTCTTCTTCTATTTGTGCTGTTTTGAAAAAAAAAAAAAAAACATTAAAAAACACATCCCAAACAAATGCGTATGGTGACATATAGTTTCATGTTATTTTCCCAATAATATGAGAAGTACTGCAAATAGAGGTCCTTCCAATAAAAGGGCAACTCCCTCTGCACAGGCTTATATAATTTTTTTTACAATCATCAGTTTAGACAGAACTGGCCGTGAAAATGTGACTTTTATTGCCCGGCTAATAGACAGATTAAATGGTGTAAGTATTTGATCACTTTTTTGTTATTATCGCTGCACGAGTCCTGCTGGCGGTGCTCATGTTTTCTACATAACCTCAGCAGAACGGTGAAAGAACCGAAAGGTTATTTAATTGTGCAACAGTGTCCCAGGCATAAACTGATAAACAGTCGGTCTGCTGGCCCCCTGACAAACTCCAGTAATAAATAATACGCCCAGAATAAAACTTGAATTTAAATGCACACTGCTTGTTCAGGGTCAAACTCTAGTGATTTGTTGATACATGTTTTGTTCTCTTCTGTCTCTGCTGAGTGGGAAATAATTTATTTCTGCCACCAATTGTCAGTTTAAAGCAGTTTTGGGTCTCAGGCGCTGCAGGAAATGGATCCTAATTAAAGGTGACACTGTTCTCTTAGTGACTATTGTGCCGCTGGATGTTTGATTTCCTCTCACCCGGTATTCTCTGCAAGCGTGTGTGTAATGCAGTGTGTAAATTGAATGAATTGGAGGACGCCGTTGACCTTCGTCTGTTTCCAGGTCAAACAACAGCGTCTGAAATCCTGTTATCAGGAGAATGTGGGAAAGAATCCTAAGAGGTGTGTGTACGTGTGTATGTGAGGGTTGGTTGGACGCCATATCAACATCAGTAGGTCATTGTGTATTTACTTATCGATCATGGTGGAGCCCAGAGTGTGACATGTAGGTGAACGTAGAGGACAGGGACAGCAGCAGTGGCGGCGGTAGCACGTTTAATCCCGAGCGCGCCTCGTGGCACCGCCCACGTGGCCACCATGCTGAAATTTGACTGCATTAATGTGATTAAACGGATTTAATGGTTAGGACCAGCATGACCCTATAAAATATGATATTCCTGTGGGGATCAAAGAGATAATCTAATGTAGAGCTTGTGTAGAATCCCCATAAAGCACTGATTGTCTTTTGTAAAGAATGAAATATGTCAATATCAGTTTAATGTCGCGCAGATAATATAATCGTTTCATGAACGTTTGACACTTGGGTCATATTAATGTGAATGTATGAATGAAATGTTTCGTGCTAAGTACAATAATCAAATTAAATACACAACATTTTAAAGTTGCTGTAGGAACTGTAATTCACTCTGTGAGAAATAACCCCATGGAATCCCTGAGGACGGCGAAGCTGACGGTGATGTATGAGAATTTACACTTAGTAAGAAGTTGGTGATGAGTCAAGAATGAGGCTCAAACCTGCTCGTGAGGGAACGACGGCTCCGATGGCTCCTTCTGCTCTCTCACATGAATATTAATCACTTTTTCCATGAGGGGATGGAGGACTGAAAGGAGATGATGCTGTGACGAAGGGTGTGTGTGTGTGTGTGTGTGTGTGTGTGTGTGTGTGTGTGTGTGTGTGTGTGTGTGTGTGTGTGTGTGTGTGTGTGTGTGTGTGTGTGTGTGTGTGTGGCTGCTTATTGTTTGTCTCCTCTACAATCACTCTCACCACCTCATAAGGCAGGTTCGGGCTGTTCCATATGGATGAAACTCATATATGACACGTCTTTGTGCATCAGAATGTAAATGTAAGCAGCCGTTTGTTTGTGCATCAGCAGTTCTTGAGAGCCGGGGGGGAAGTGTGTGTGTGTGTGTGTGTGTGTACATTTTCTATGCATTCGTTGTAGCATTCGCCTGTGAATTCCCGGCCTCTCTCTGTGTCCTTCTCATGTGGAATCTTATTTTATAACTTCCTCTAACAATGCTCTGGATGTTTGTTGGTTTATATTCCTGCTGTTGGTTATTGTGCCTGTTGCAGCCAAGGAATAAGTCCATGAACAGGGATTTCATGACAGGGATGTTTTCTCCTCGTCTTTGCTCTGTGTGTCCACGTGAGGGGGAAACTTACTGCTCATCATCCATTATTCAAACGGCCTCTTCCAAATAAAATCCATCTCTTAGATGTAGCTCTGGAATTTGGGTCTGCAGGCAGATAAAAATAAAAAGCCTCTAACAGAGATATTTTATTTATGTGCATTAGCTTGTAAATCAGATATTATTCATACTAAAACATCAAATCACAGCAAACAGAATTTAGGTATTTATAGTTATTTGTGTTATGGTTTATGGTTTTATTGTAAAATATATTTTCAACTCCTTAACTTTGACATTAAATGAGGATGACCTATGACGAGTGATTTGTTTTGGCTCAGTCAATCATCTGACGTGAGTGTTATTGCTGTGTACGGGTGTGCTGTGAATGTGGCTCCTCTCTGTGTGGCTGCGGTTGGCTCTGTTATCAGGTTGTAGATGGAGAGAAAAGATGAGAATGGTGGAGGCTGGACAGGGAGAGATGGGATTTATGCTAACACGCTGGTAGGAAGAAAGAGGATTTATCCAGCTCTTTGCGAGCACTCATGTCATTGCTCGGGACTCCACCTCGACAGCCTCTTTCCTGCATCGCTTTCATCTCCGAGCCCCATCCCCTGTTCTCCCCCCTGTTTCTATTTACCTTTGTCTCTGGCCCTGTCTGCCCTGTAATCCCGGGGGCGGCCTCCTCATTTATCCCACACCTACACCTCCTTTAATACCGCAAGACTCCCCCTTTTCTGCCGTCTCTCCTCTCAGAATAAACTGCTGGTGAGTGAGTGAATGTGTGCCATACATCATCCACACAATAAATTTAGATAAACATGACGTGAGCAGAGGGGCTGTTGGTTCTCCTATCATGTCCTTTATTATTATGGCTCCCTCTTGTACCATAAGTCACGATACTGTCTCGTGCACCGCGTGTCAAGCACATAAGCACCAAGCTAATAAGAATATGACTCCAGGGTTGGACAGGTTTCTTTTCTGTATCTCAGTACTTTCAGTCAATGTGCTAATAAAGTTATTTTTAAAAAGCAAAGAAAGGGTTTCAAGAGGCTTTGTGTGGACTGTCATGGAAACATCACTGATTCTTTTAGAGCACAGGGTTCGGTTGAAAACTCTTTTACTTGTTTTTAAATCTTTAAATGCCCGTCCTGGCAGAAAGTTATTGGCCCGGTTTAGCTTGGGGCTTGGTTTCTGTTTTTGCCCACTCTGTGGGTATTTGCACTATTTGCACTTGAGAGCGAAACCTCGTGATATACCATATTTCATAGTATAACACAAAATACCATTTGATCTATTTAGTGCAGGTGCTGCGGTGATCTCCTCCAGCGCTCTGCTAACCCACATATCCGGCTGAACTAAGGGTCGGTGAAATCAGGCTCAGGTGAAGGAAGTGGAACAGCAGCAGTCACAGTTACTCTCATCGCTGGTCAGGAGAAAACCCCCAACCCCCCCCCCCCAACAAACAGTTACTCTCATCGCTGGTCAGGAGAAAACCCCCAACCCCCCCCCAACAACACACACACACACCCTGGGTATTGCCATTTGTCAGCCTCCCTCACTGTATATTTCATCATGGTGTGGCAGGTGTAGCTAACACACTGAGCGAGTGCTTTCTCTTGTTCCGTGGCTCTCACCCGTCAACGAGAGGGATTGTTTTTTTTCTCCCTTCTCTCTCTCCATGACGGACTCGAGTGTTTGAATTCTCCCCCTCAGAGAAAGTGACTTCACAAAACCTTCTGCATCTGTAAGGTATCGGAAAACGGTTATGCAGAGCCACAGCCGGCTCTGACAGGACTTCGCCGGACTCAGAGTTTGATCAGCAAAGCAGAGAAAAATCTGTGAGCCACCTCAGGGAGGAAGCTTTAACACCACTGCCATGTTCACAGCCACACACACAACCAGGGTCTGCTCAGGCGGGTCAGCCACAGAACCATAGTTTTACCACTTGAGTAGAATAAAAATAAAAAGACCTAATATCTGAATTCAGGTGTTGATGGACACCTACAGTCTCATGTTTCCTTGTTACAAGTTGCACTCAAACAGATTCAGGATCCAGCTGGATCCAAACATTCCCTGCTGAAAGTTCAATTAAATAAGAATTGGGAATTGCTTCAATTTGCTGCAATTTTGCTGCAATTTTAACTCCCCGGCCTTGTGTCTTTTGACATGTCACCACTGTACTCACTGCTATAATGTTTTTCCCTCCATATTCCAGAGGGATCAGTTGTTAGAGGGTTGATACAAAGAGATTTAATGTTGGACCCTTTCGTTTTGTCTCCACAGCGAAGAAGACGTGCGCAACCACGGACTTCGCTTGCAAGAACGGCCAGTGTGTTCCCGCTAGGTGGCGCTGTGATGGAGAGCCGGAGTGTGCAGACGGCTCCGACGAGGCTGATGCAATCTGCAGTAAGTAGCAGCGCAGACACGTGGAGACAGGAGAACACACACATGTAGAGAAACAAAGGCAAACACAGGCAGGGACAGAGGGACGGCGGCCATGTTCACTGTCAGGTAGGTCAACAACAACAAGACACTCACACACACCTCACAGTGTGAGTGTGTATTCCAACCAAATCATATAATTTTCCGGAAACATTCACACACGCCTGCAAGACAAAACTGTTTTTGTTGTATTTATAATAATTTGCGTTGTTGTGTTGACACACACACCCACGCTCACTCGGTCTAGTGCTTCGCATTCTGCTGCATTCCAGCCTCATCGCCAACCTCCACTGCGTTGCATTTTTTTTCCAGGAAAAGGCTTTTCAGTTTTCAGACATCCATAGCCATAATGATCAAGGCCAGAGAGGACAGAGGAGTCTACAAGATGGCTGCTTCTATCACTCCTCATCCACAGAGCACGCTGAACAGTCTGGGTTAGAAATAAAAACTCAGTGACACAGCCGTTTATCTTAAAAATCCTGTATGTGCTGTGTATGAACATAGAAACTTATTTGGAGCTTGGCTGTTGCCTATTTTTGAAAAACAAAACCAGTATTCGTGACATAGTGGAGAGAGTTGCATACAAGCAAGTGTAATTATAAGAAACATGGCCCAGAGCCTAAAAACAAACCTCAAACTGTTGCACTGACAAAACGCAGCTCTGCAGCATTTATAGGTCAGGAGCTGCTCTGCAGTGAGGGCAGGCCGAGAGGTTTACACAAACACGTGTTTGTGTTTGTGTGGTGGGAGCAGGGGGGAGGGAGGGATGGAGGAGCAGAGTGAACGATGTCAGGCTCAATCAGATATGAGGGTGAGACACTGAGGCCGAGGAGTTCCACTGAAAGGGGTTCGGCAATATGCCCTAAACTTGAAATAAAAGTAAATATTGATAAATATCGAGATCACACAGAACCGGTTTTACCTCCGGTGATCAGATCAAAGACGTGAGACCTCTTTGAAGTTTCTCGGGGTAATAAGTCTGATTGGGAGAGCGACGTATGGACGCGTGTGTTCAGCCTGTTAGTGATCGGAGCGTGGACCGCTGCTTGTGTTTAATATTCATCACAAGGTGAATCTGTTCCATTTCATCAGATTAGTGGACTTGGTTAAGTCTAATTACGTTTAATCAAGGTCAGATGCTGTGAGAGCTCCGCTAACTTTCTCAGCCACATTGATCCTCGGAGCTGTGTGTGTGTGTGTGTGTGTGTGTGTGTGTGTGTGTGTGTGTGTGTGTGTGTGTGTGTGTGTGTGTGTGTGTGTGTGTGTGTGTGTGTGTGTGTGTGGTGTGTGTGTGTGTGGGGGGGGGGGGGTATGCATCTCAATGACTACAACATTTAATTATTAAAGAATCCTGGTTTTATATGCTTTTTTGTTTTAATGTTTTTATGATAAAGTGTCACCAAACAACACCTGTTTTTAACCCTTTTAAAGCATGACAGATATTTGACATGATATAGATAATCTGGGAATTCCATTGTGAAAATTATTGTCAGTGAATTAAATGTAAGTTTTGCTCAAGTCTTTAAAAAACTTAACAAAGTATAAAGAGATTTGACTTTACTCTCCTTACGGGGTGGGGTCTAAAGCCTCTGTTTGCAAACACTAGTCAGTTAGGACTCACTTTTAAATGGTAGCAATCATCTGTAACTCGTGCCTGAGGAAAATAGCCAGATGTGGCTTCACTGCCTGAAAACTGCTGCACCCACCACCACGAGTAAATCCTCAGCCTGAGGCGAGCATGGCGAGTCAGCTTTGGCAAATCTGCTACAAGTCTCTGATCAAAGATTTTCCATCATTTGGTGTTTTGTTGACGATAAAAAAAGGAGAACACTAAACAACCATCCCCTGTAAACACAACAATTCAGTGACTTGAATTCAATATAATATGGTTTACATCTTTTATTCATGTTCGTCTCCCTCTTCTGGATTTTGTTTTGCAGTTCCCACCTCATCATCCTGTCCTCTAATTCTGTTACTTACTTGCAGTTAATAGTCGCCATGGACTTAATCCTATTTCCTATCAGTGTGAACTTACCATGGTGTATCACATCTCCCTCTATGTCCAACGGCTCTCCTCCCTCTGATCCGAGTCCAGTTAAACCAACGTCTTTGATTGCATTGATTCTGCTGGGAGGGAATCGATGGGCTGATCCCTGAAACCTCTGCTCGACTGCTGATTAACTATGGGCCTCCAATGTCGCCACACACACTCACGCTGGCTCCTTGGGTGCTGTCTGTAATTACATGTCTGAAAATGAATCGGGGCCTTGAGGGAATTGTGAAGAAAACGCTCCATCAGATGAGTGGTCATGATGCATGACAGAGTCAACGACAACAAACTCCGGCCCTTATTCTGAAGTGCTTGTGGTTTATTTGACTTTCATTTGTCACCTCGCCCATCTACCAGTGAACTTTTCACTTACATGAAAGCGCAACAACGCTCCATCGATTTAGCCCCAGTTCAAATCAAACTCGTCTTCATTTCCACTTTTGCCACTTGTACAGGATATAGATAAGATGGAAATGCCGCTTTATCTGTCATCCCTATTTAAAGTAGACAGTACATCAAAGTATTCAACATATATTTAAGTACACACAAAACACAGTACACAGTACCGGTCAAGCTCAGTACACCTCAGTAGGTACTGATATTTAAAACTATTCCCTCATCAACTAATTGGATCGTTTTCCCTCATCAGCTCAAACCAAACGAAGTTCAGTGTTCAATTGCCTTGACTTCAAACTTGTTTCATTCCAGCCGATGAAGCTCATTCATCTAAAGGCACTGACTGTCAAAGCGCAGCCTCTTATCACTGCAGGACTTCTCTCCCGCTTTTCACTCGCTGGGTTTTTCGGCGCTCATATCAAGCCACTATTGACTTCTTCAGTTTCTTTTTCATGTGGTAATTAAATCAGTACTGAAGAGAAAACTTCAGCAAGTATGAGGACAGGAAGGGAGCTGGAGGCTAGCTGCTAATGGCCTTGCTGCGGCTGCCGAGTCAAAGAGGTAGCAAAACTTCTTAATGCGCATCCGTCATATTTATACACTTTACTGCAGTTGGAGAGGCCTGGTGCATCTCTTTGTGGTGTTGTGGTGAATTGTTCTTAGAAAATGGTAGCATGCTGTTGATGAGAGGGATCATCCTTATTGAGCAGGTTAGCATTGTACCATGTTGGTATTAGCATTTAGCTCAGAGCTTCACCATCGCAGCAGCTTTAAACTGTAGAACCCTGTTCAAGTTTATATTTATGGAGCAAATGTAATTCTTATTGACAAAGTGAAAATGTATTTATTCAGTTACTCCCGGTCGATTCTGCCCAAGTCATCAGTCTGAAACCCCGGTGTTGCAAACTGCCCTTCTGTGAGAAATCCAGCTGAAGTTTGACCTTTGCACGTCCCTCCTCCTCATGCGTCTCTTAGTCCCCGCTGTCATCTCCTCCACGTGCTCCTGCGCATTGAGGTTACTTGTCTGTGTGTGGTCAGGGTGTCCTATTGTAGCACAGAGGCAGTAGGTTGTGCTAGTTCATTACTTTGGAATATGAACGGAAAGGATCCAGTCAGTTGTGTTGTCAGACGGCTTCAATTTCATGCTTGAGGCGGCGGCAGAGTCGGGCGTAATTTCCCAAGTGGTCTCTCTCTCTCCTCACCTGCCTCTGTCTCCGGTGCGCTTTAGTCTCGTAGATGTCCAGCAAGCCTCTGCCATCAAAATACAACAAAAGACAAATACACATTGTTCACAAAACGGAGAGATGCCCTGATAGAAGTGTGTGTCTGAGCGCTTTGATGTTGCTTTGATCTTCTACTTCAGAGTGCGACTACTCCAGCTTCATGTTCATTTAAAAGAAACAACATGAGTGTCGGTGGTCTGTTGAACAGCCTTGTGTGTGGTAAGCTGTGTCAGTTTTAGTATTTTGCCGGGAATAGCAGGTCAGTCTTATAATTACATCAGATAGGAAATAAAAATAAAAGTCATCACAAACATGAATGATCGATACAATTCAGGCCTTTGGTTCCAGCAGAGGACACTTGAGAGTGGACATTCGTTATTAAAACCAACGCAACACGGTTAGATTAAAGCCTTTGAACAAACATGGCTGTTGTTTGTCCCCTGATGACGATGTCCATCACCATGGTATTTAGTGTGTGTGTGTGTGTGTGTGTGTGTGTGTGTGTGTGTGTGTGTGTGTGTGTGTGTGAAATCTTGCTTATGAATAATTGCCATACAAAACTGACAGTTAGTTTAATGTCATCTTAAAAGTTGCTGAGGAAAAAAAAACTAAAAGGTCATCTTTCTCTCTCTCTCTCGTTCTTTATCTTTCAAATTTCCCTTGGTGTCTCTCTCCCTCGCTCACTCGCCTCCTCCATTGTAAGCCCATCATCTCGGGCCGTCGTGTGCATTCTTCTGCTTAGCTTGCTTTATCTCACGGCATCTCATTAACCACAAATGTCTTTACCTTGATTTATATCAGCAATAAGTTAAAGTGTATTGATCCCTTAAGGGGGAAACAGAATAACATAACCACAACAAAGACGGGATTGGAAATACCCCAGGCGATGAAACTCACAGTGCCATATGGTCGTCGACGTACTGCAATAATGACAAAACTAAAGCAAGGAAGTCCTTTGAGAAATGCCCCATTTATGAGCAAACTTTAAAAAACAATTATTTATCAGAGGCTTATAGTGGAAAATCTCATAGTTATAATGGCACAGTGCATTCACATAGGGGAAAGCTTTTTAAACAACATCACACTGATGATGGATTAAATGCCTGATTCCTTGGAAATAAACATTGAAATTGGAGTGGTTGATACTTTAAGAACATCGTCCCTTTGACTCTTTCATACATCACGTTCAGTTCGGTTTCACTGAACATGGAATTCAATGAATTAACAATAACAGATTTAAATGTTGTAAAAGTGGGACTCTTCCACTGAGAAGAAAACATTGGTTTACAGTGAACACACCTCCTTGTTTACACTTTGCAGCACATGGTCATCAAACAGAGAAAACCACCTACGCAGAAACAGCCACCTTGTGGTTTTTTTTTTTTTTTTTTTTTTGTCAATTCCATTCTTCCGTTCAATTAGTGGCCAGAGCTTTTGTACGGCTGCGATTGATTGTTGGTCGATATGTTTTTGCCCTCAGGGGACGTCTTGCGGTGCCGGAGCTGCCTGATGGGATTGCTTTGACTGTGGTGTTTTTCTCATAATCACATTTTGTTTCTTTTTTCCTGATCACTTTGAATTTATTATTAGAAAAAACCAAATGGAGGTGAACATTTTATTATTTATGTGCCTTAATCACATGTCAAACCATTCCTAATGAGATTCATATAGATGGACAACTACAGTATTAATCCAGTTTCACAACACAGAGATAAATCATATGAACCAGAATCAGAAAAGCTGAGAGACACATATGCTGCAATTATCTCACTGAACAAAGCTCTACAAATAGCATTCATTCAAATGCTGGCCCCACAGAAATGAACAGATTGTCATGGCTGCGTCGTGAAATTGAACAAAACTCCATCCATGAATTAATCGTATAGTTCACCAAATGGAGGCAGCAGACACAAAGAGTCTTTTACCATTGATTCTTGCTTGTTTTCTCCATGAACGTTCCGGACAGAAGGAGGTGAGAGCCTCTGTTTCTAAATGCACACAATTAATAACTATATAAAATATAAGAACATACAGACGCTTTCAGACGTGAGCCTCCTCTTCAAGTCTCCCCATCTCCTTTCCCAGGTCCTTCTCCTGCAGTCCCTTATTATCTGAGACGTGGCACTGCCCAACGTCTTCTTCTAAACAACTATTAAGTGGGACATGTCGGGAGAAAGTGGCAATTTCCCATTAAAGCACTTGTGTTGCGCTGTATTTCTTCCCCCTGCGGCACTGACAGACCCAGAGTCTAGACTGTGTTAATGGTTCCGAATTTAACAAGCCCCTTCTCTCTCTCCCTCACAGCCCAGACGTGGAGTCACATAAAGCCAAAGTGGGGGGGTTAGCGGTCCCCAGTTGTGTGCCACAACAAGATCTCTGCATTAAAATGTGATCCGCCCCCTCATCCCATTGTCTTTCTTGAACCATACTTCATTCTTCATCCCAGTGCCACATCATGGTACTCCAGATGTTAAAGGTATAAAGCGATAAAACTAGATTATTAATATAAAGCCTGCGAAAAAAACAAGTCAATGCAACACTCTCTCCTTCCCTCCTGTCTCCTGGCTTTGATCTCTCTCCCTCTTCTCCCTACATCAGGGCCACAATAATTGAAGATCAGTGTTCCAGTGAAAACCACTAATCAACACTAACCTTCATTTAAAAAGTAATCTGATATTAACCACATATGCCCTTTCCCTATATTGGATTTTACTACTGAAGGACAGGGGGATGGTGTTGGCTATTCTGGACCAGTGATGTAGCAGTTCAGAACTCAAGAGTCAGAACGATGATGTGACTCTTTCTCTCTGGATGGATGAGTATTTAAAGTCTGTAAATGTGGAACAGATGGAAACATTGAACCATCAGTCTAATCACCTCTAAGATGTAGGTATGAGCAGCTCGTCGATACATAAAGTAAAGGTCTGAAGAACTAAGTCACAGTTATTTGAAGTTAGAAAGAACCTTTCCTGTGTTAGAATTGTGAAATACTCCTCATTTTCCATGATCATGTAAAATCATGCTCCAGTTCTGTGTGCACTGTGAGTTGAAGCAAAGTACACACACTCATGTATACGTATATATAATTAACCCCTGCACACAATCAAACACACATGCTCAGCCATGCATGCACAGCAGTCTTTACAGTTGGAGCACATGCACATGCAAACACTTGAATTCATGCATGCATAAACACAGAATGTCCAAAACTACTCGCGTGAATGTATTGTGCACATAAAGTGAGTCTTCGCTTTCTGCATTACTGTCTGTTCTGATTTAACACCACAGATGAAGACAATTGTCACTGACCTGTGATAGAATATAATACACAAAATGTGGGTCCTTCGACTTCTTTAGCTTGTTCTGCTTGATCATGCTTTAAATTAAAAAATAGGATATCAAATGCATTTAAGCAGTAAGCTGCAAGTACTGCTAACTAAATTATATTGTTCAAATTTCTTCAGTTCAGCCAAAAGTCCCAGTGATGAATGAGAAATTAATCCGCCATTAGAGGAGTACTGGTCACTCCTAATGGATCCCAATTATTCATTTGCTGTGCAAGTGAAATAAAATGTAAATACATTGCTTCATCCATGTATGCGATTTGTGCCTGAGCTGTGTCATGAAGATTTTCATCAGCAAAAATGTATCTCTATGATGTCATCAAACTAGGTTTTCGATATTGTTTCAATTAAGATACCCCTCGTGGCTTAAGTAACATATTATTCATTCAAAAATCCTGTAAAAGAAAATGGATTTGAAAATGTCCCTGTGGATCCACCATAGTCCTCCTCCCTGAGAACAAATTCCTAATGAGCGCAGAGAAAGACGGCAGGACCCTACACCTACGTCAACACACGACCACTGGCTGGAACAAGGTTAATTAGCGTAGCCATGACAATATGACCCACTGCGACTGATCAAACCATTAGAATTGCAAAGTCCTTACAAGCAGTATAATTGGTCGATCCATACATCTCCGCTCTTGCATGAATCATTTATGCATATGAGCGCCCAGCGAGCCGAAGGCTGCAGGCGCCCCGGCCCAATGTCCTTTGTAATGTCCAGTCTTTTCTCCTCCTTTATAAAGGTTACAATTACACAGAATGCTGAGAGAGATTGACTGTGCACCTGGTACAAGCCCTCCACTGATTTGAATTCAAATTGAAGTTGCCTGAATCCAAACTGCCTCTCCACATCTCTATAAGCTCGGTTAAGATACACTCTGGAGTCTGTTAGTGTTCATGGGTGTTGAGTGTGGTGAAATGTTCCAGATCTGAATGAGCAGGGTGACCAGAGTGTTTGCCTTTGTTGGCCCTCGGGTCACAAGAACCCAGAGTTCCCATCTGTCTGCATCCTTGCATCGTCCACGAAACCAGGTCAATCCTAACAAATCTTGGATTAAACACTTGACAGTGGGACATGTTAGTGGCACCTCTGTGGTATATTACACAGATATTAAATGGCCAAAAGTTGTGAGTTAGACAGATGCAGAATGAGCTACCCTGGAATGATGTGGTTTTATACGTGGTCGTGTGTTGATTCAAAGGACGACCCAGCCCTGTTTTTTACTACAGTAGCCAAGCGATAAAAGTTTACTGTTCTCTAGCAGGCACTCGCCAATTTATCGTGCAACCTCGTGGCTGCAACTTGAGTTTAATTATCCTATTTCACAGACGATCAGCTGCTATGGACCTCCCCTGTTTGTTAGTTTGGACTCTACCCATGGTCGGCATCACGCAGGAAATCCCTTCAATGATCTCTATTTGTAGTCACGCTGGAAATCGGCGCAGTTGATGAAAGAGAGATGAGAAGACATTTGTAACACTAAATAGAGAATGTCTATGCATCCATATTTTATGGAAATATACATACTACATTCCCTTAATATGATTTGCTTTCCCGTATGTATGGAGCAAATTGATATTCACAGCGGCACAGTAATATTCTGCTGATCGGATGTCAAGCATGTTTCTCGGGTGTTTCCATTAAAAGCACAGTACCTCATCAATCAGTGATGTGCTGGGGAATTCAGCATTTTGAATTCATGCAACTGTAATCCTTAGCAGTGGTACAGGCTAACTCATCTGTACGCCTGCACTCCTCCCCATTTATCATGTGCCATATTATCACATACACTCCTCCCACGTGCCTTTGTTTTGACAGTGCGTCTCACTGTGACAGACAGTGACTCCAGGGGGACATATATTACCTTCCAGGCCTCAAACACACACCTCCTAATAAAAAAAACTTATCTTTACATTAGCCTACGTGGCTATGAGCCTTCTGAATCAATCACCCAGGGGAGCGGCTTCGAAGCCAGGCAGGCAGGCGGCTGGAGAGTGGACGTGGTGTCATGCTTCAGTCCTCCAATCCCCTCCCTCCTTGTGAAGGGAAATTAAGAAGGTAGTTAATCAAAAGTTCATTAGCATACAAGGCCTGGCTCAGTCCACCTCTATACCCCGCTCATAATAGACACTTAAGCAGGACGCGTGAGGCGCATAACAAGTCTGTAACACTTCTGGATGCGGCCTTTGAATTACAAGACTGCATCGTTCCTTATGGGCTAAATGAGTTTTCTGACCCCAGGACCACAAAAACCTATTTAACATCCACTGCAGAATTTCCCAAATGTTAAGAAGAATAATGTTAAGACTCGTCTCATAGAGTTTACTTGCACAGTTTATTTCCGACTAAGACAAACAAATGTTTTAAAAAATACACAGAAAAATCAACTGTATTTCTTTTTTTTTTTTGCTTGATTAGCAACAGAACACATTTTTAAAAAAAATGTTAATTGTTAATTAGCTTTCCAGAGTCAAATGCTGCAAAGTCCTTTCTGCAGTTTGTGAGCAAAACTCTTCAAGTGGAAAACATAAAGATCTAATTGTGTTCACAAAGCTTTGCAGTTTTACACAGGATGACGCGTTAAAATGTTTTCTCACTTCTCACAACGACATGTACGGAGTGTAAATTTTGTGTTGTCCACGTTTAATTTATTGCAGAGCTATGCGATGCTTTCTGTCTCGCTGGCTCCACTTCTTTATCTTAGTTTCTCTCCATCATCAGTAGCAGGAGTAATCCTTCGCCAGGGAGCCGTCAAAACACCCGTTTAAGTTTTACCATCCTTACTGGCAGCCATCATCGCAGTCATTCAGTCTTGCTTGTCACTTTGCACTGCCACACGTTCTTCTTGTTCAGTGGTAAACATGGATTTGATGCTTGCTCTGCAGTCACAGCATACATTTTATATGTAAATTTAAATATCCAGCATAATTTTTATTTTATTTTCTAAGTAGCGAAATTCTTTCAATGACTGTATTAATTAATGTTGTGTCTGTTTTTTGTTTGTGTTTTCACCGTGCAGTCCTTGGGCCCTCTCTAACACCTCTCATACACTGTATGGAATGCATGCATATCACTTTAGAGTCAGTAGACTCGATGCAGATATTTAAATCAACGGATAATTACTTTAGCAATATGAAGTTGGAAATAGCTTTCCCATGTAGTGAGTTATTTCCCCCGAGATCAGCTAGTTTATTTTGGCATAATGAACATCAGAGGAGCCATCTTTCTCTTCTTGCTCATCTGAATTCGATTCCGTGATTGGCAGCTGATCCGTTACTCCGCCTCCTGGACTTGCGGGCCTCAAATGGTCAGTCAGACAAATTACCTCGCTTTAACCCAGCTGTCAATCAGACACTTAGCGGGCTGGATCCCCGGGGCTGTGTTTCTGTGTGCAGTTTTTATGAGACCGGGAGAGTGTCGGTGGTAACCCCTGGATGTGCTGACCTGCTAGAAAACACACTTGCTCTTGTAATTGGTAGATAATGTGAAACGTGAGACCGCAGTGATATCACAGAATCTGTGGGGTGCACATTTACGTTGATTGAAGTGTAATCTAGATTTCCTCGTCTTAATGCGTCAGACCTCCCATTGGTGTTCTTAATAATCATCACACAGACGGAGGAGAGCGGCATTTTATGAATCAAAGATGTACACACACACACTGAGGCCATTGAGTCCCCCTGGAAGTAATAACCACACTGTGCTGATATGCTTCTTGTTTATTCACTCTCTTAAATGGGATTTGCCAGCAGGCTTTTATTCTTTAAAGGTCAAGGGAAACCTCATTTAGAGGAGACACATTGAAAAGATGCTTTCACAAGAGCCTGATATTAAGCAGCGGGAGGAAGAGGAGCGCCAACAAGTTAGGAGGGAGTGAGCGAGAGAGGGAATCAAACCTCCTCCCTGCTCAGTTCTATAGGATGCAAGTAGCCACTCTTTTAGTACCTCGATACCTGATGTGCACAGTTGGAGGGAATTAGTGTCTCCACAAGGGGCAGCGTTTAACATGGAACTCTAAGATTAATAAAAAGTAGAAATATGACCGGATTAAAGTGGTGAATGGAAGCGAATTTGGTCAGTCTCAGAAGTGCTATTGATCTGTGGCTGCCTCTCACACACACACACACACACACACACACACAATTGTTTGTGGTGAAATATGTATAATTGATGGAGTTTGACACAGCTCTGCAGTGTGATCTAGGGTTAGATTCCCCATTGTTTGTGTGTGTGTGTGTGTGTGTGTGTATGGGGGGGGCGGTGGTTGTGCTGTGGGTAGCAGTGCATAGAGTTGATGGATTGAGCAGTTGTAGTTTTCCTCTCTCTGCTAATCCCATGGGCTACACATGTTGGAACAATGGCCTTTTCTGCTGGAATGGGCTTTTACCTAGAGGGACCACTTCCACACACTGTGTGTGTGTCTTTATTTCGGTTCAGTCGGTTAATGTAGAGAATATGAAATCAAGCCCATCTAATACACACACCAAATACAACTCGTCGTCTTGTTTCTGTGTGTTCTCAGGCTGTTTCATGTCTTCCGTTCAGTTTGTGTGTTGAGTCCAGGCTGGTGTGTCTGCTTTACAGTTTCCCTGCTTCTTTGTTCCCCTGTCGCTCTGTGTCTGGTTTAATTGCAGGCCTTTGAGGGGGAATCGATTCAAGCAACAAGATAACTAAGTTATCAAACTGTTTCATTGACTGCCTGTCCCTTCTCTCTCCATCTTCTGCCTCCTCCCTATTCCTTTTCCCATTTTCCTTTCCCTGCATTCTCTCTCCATTTTTCTTTCCCCTTCTCCTACACCACCAACCTCTACTGTCCCCCCCCCCGCCCGCTCACAACAGGCCGACAGACCTGTCCACCGGAGAAGTTTGATTGCGGAGGGGCTGCCAGTAAATGTGTTTCGTTGTCATGGCGATGCGATGGAGAGAGGGACTGTGAGAACGGTGCCGACGAGGAGCAGTGCGCCGCAGGTGAGTGTGTGGTGGTGGTGGTGGTGGGGGGGGGGTGATGTAAGTGATGTAAATTCTATAGCAGAGTTTATAGAGTTGGAGTACAGTAAAGTAATTCTTTCTGCAAACTGAGCAGGGAAGTAAACTGAGAAACTCAAACTTCCATATGACAGAATCTGTAAAAAAAAATACAGATTTAAGGCTTGTCTGTTGCTGGATGTGTTTTGACAGATTTGTTTTTCCCTGGGGTGATAAAAAAAAAAAAAAAAAAAAAGGCTAAGTTTAGATAAGAGTAAACTTAATGTTTAAATACAGAAAGTGGGGTGCTGCAGTTTTTCCCCAATATCTTATATGCAAAGCAGGCATAGAACTTATTATTATTTCTTGCACTTTCTAGTGAGTCACCTTTACTCTTGCGCATCGGGACATCGGGTTATTTTTAACTCAATGTCACACCTGCTGAAAAGCTGAGATGTTTCATTTCTTGATTTGTATTTATATATTTTCAGTGTTATGCATCTGGAGATGTCAAATACGATTTTTTTTTTTTTCTTTCCACAATCTCGTCCGTCCTCATCTGTTTCTTAAGGAGGGAATGAGAAAAACGCAGGAACTCACCTTGCAGACTTGTACTGTTTTCATAGAGCGAGGTCATCACAGGACATCCTGAGTGTTCAGACAGTTTGAAATTATCCCTCAACACAGAGCTGGAGCTCAGGGTCTCATTCTTTTCTCCATCTTTGTTCTACTATCAGAATAAAATATGGCAGTATAAAGAAGAAAAACTGAATACATTCAGTTAGATGTTGACTGCAGTACACTTACTTCTCAGTACTGCATTTGTAAAAGAAGCACACATGTTTCTATCTTGGTTAGAAGAAGATGAAGATTTGATTCTGAGCAGAAATCATCAAATGCACATTGACGAGGTTTTACAGAAACGCTCTGTGAACAAACCTCAGACACACACACCAACATGGACACACACAGTGCAGTACACAGGCACTTCTGTAACGTTGCCTCGCAGATGGCATCCAGGCTGTAAAAAATGCCATTGATTTCCATCAGCGCAAAACATCTGGCTGATAGTGTTATCGATTTTAAACCTGTGACAGACAAGCACGCACAAATACACACATGCACACACAGCAGCTTTTTGGCGTTTATAGATTGCATGTCGTATATGCCCTTTGCTCCGTTAGAAGAAACACTTAGAATGTATATACACAGGGAGTTTCTGGACGTCTACGTGGGGGACATTCTAAGTTTCAGGCGTTTCAGCTTATTGCATTTTTTTTGTGTGTGTCATCACACAGACCACACAAATCACACGGCCGATTTACTATCGGAGCAGGTCCAGGTCTCCACAAGGAGAGAACTACACGGCTGTTTGTCCACGTGGGTTTGAGATGCATCGGTTTCCATAATTTTCCCATGATCCCTCAGGGACTGTGACATTTGAAAGTGAGACACAAAATCCATGTGTGCACAGTGTCGATGTGCACGTATGATCTTATGAACTTTAACTCCTTTTAATGAATCAACAAAAAACACAGGTATTGAATGTATAGTAATGTAGTAATGCAATAGTGTGGCAAGCTGCTATGAAAATAAGCTGGAGACATGATTTATTTACCATCTATTTTACCATAATCTGTTGACAGAATCAATACAAGTAACTAATAATAATAATAATCATACTAGAAAAACGTTGAAACTGCCTAACATTCAATAATTGATTAAAAAGTATATACATACATGAGTGCAGGCAAGAGAAAGGCTGAAGAGATAAATATCTATGAATAAATATTTTTGATATTCATCAGGCTCATTTCGAACTTTTCCTTCACAAACCAAAATGATGCAAACTCATGAAACATATCTTAGTTATTTATTTATTTATTTTTACCATAATTAAAATCTTCTCTGCATCTCTCCGTCACAGTGATCATGGCCTTTAATGCTCTGTTCCCAAACTGGTATCCATATTTTATGAAGTGATATTTCACATCACAAGCACCTGTACTCTCTTATTCTCTTTAAATTGCTGTGTATTGGATTTGCAGGGCGATCACAGACTGTGTGTTCAGTCCACTGCCTTTCATGTGTCCGACCTGTTAGAGCATTTGCTTCCTAATCAAGCAGGAATGAAGCGGTTAGTTCAGTTCTGACGTGTTTCACTGGGGTCTGGATGATAATTGATCCCCTGCCTGAGGCTTTGAGGGTTCCTGATAACCTGTGGTGAGCAGCTTTTGATCATTTAAACCTGATGATGGTCTTGGTGAATATTAAGAAATTATTTAGGGTTATCTTCATACATGAAAGTCCACTTCAACACACGCACACACACACACACTGGATCCACTCCCTTTACATCAATGCTGGTGTTGGTAATCCGGGAGCAGGCTACACAATGCCCCTCCCTCCTCGTCCAGGCCACGCCACCGTCTGCTTTGTGACTTGCTCGCTATCTTCTGGCTTTTGTCTCTGCTTGAGCGGCGTGTGTCTCCAAAGCCTCCAGCCTCTATTTATCAATCAGGATGTGCAGAGGATTTAAAGACATGCCTTAAAGTTGTTGTCATAAGTCACATGTGCAACAGCAACACTTCACCTTGTTACTGCCTCGCCTCTCCGAGCAGGTGAGCAGATAATGTTGACAATACACACGCTGAGCAAGACGACAGGTAGCCATGCACCCTGCGCGCCGGAGAACTTCAAAGAACACTTCAATGAAAAACACGATTAAAAATTAATCATAATGGTGAATAATATATATTTACAGGCCAGTTGTCTGTCATGAATACAGCCAGTTGAGTGATGGACCCCTGCAGCGTGTAGCACCAGATATACGACGCTCGCGCTCACATTTCTGTGGAGAGGATCGTTGCTTTAATTATGTTCCAACTGTGGAGGTATTACAAACCTCAAGAAAAGAGCTGGAAAAACCTGTAATGTTTTCTTTTCCATGAAATGAAATGGCCTCCTTTCTTGAATATAACAATTGCTCCAAATGAATTGAATTCGCCAACAACAAACCACGACAAGAATAATTCTAAAATAAAAAAAAAAAAAAGAAAAATCACATTTTGCTCTGATGAAGCGCAAAGCTGAGAAAAAGAGAAATGAGAGCAGTTCATCAGCACGTTGGTCAGAAAGATGATGAATCACACGCATTAATCTAACTTCCTCCTCTCCTCCGCTCTGTGTTATTTATTAAAACAGAGGAGGGATAGAGATAAATCAGGCCGACGCTCAGGCTGTGCCGTGTAAAACCTAATCATGCCGCTGCACTTACATTTATTATTGTTGTAAAATTGATTCCTGACGTTACGGAGAGATGTAAAAACAAATGAGCACCGTGCTCGCCGATCACCAGACACAGCTTGGTAACAGAGCGGTCCGATAATGAGCCAGTGAAACGCTTTTCAACATGTCTGCCACACAGAACCGTGAACGCACACCAGTGATGGGAAAACACAGACATCCAGAACACCCTGTAAATATGCGACTATGCCTTTAGAAATACATTTAGTTCAGTATAGTTTATTTGAAATGGGACAATGCAGTTTCATAAAACATGTGATCACGCATGGTTAATAAAGCTAGAAGGCTAGTTTTCATCTGCAGTAAAATACATACAAGAGAAAACATGGTTAAACACTTGATAGAGCACTAATGTAACAAATAACATATACATATCAAACTGTTAATGGAGCACAGAGAACACAATACCTAAACAATATAATACAAGATACATATTGAAGCACATACTATACAATTAAGATAGACAATTATGACATCACATCACATTTAATGTAATAACTTTTTAAGCCGACTCTCCCATGATCCCACGCTCCTTGACGACGTCACCAGACGTGTGTAGTGTTGCGCCACCTGCAAACACATGATCTCTCAGAGCCACCCCCGAGAGGACCCACTTCTCTTTTGAAACCTGCTGTTTTTGGATGACCTCTTCTCCTCCCTCGCTCCCGCTCTCTCTCTTTCTCTCTCCTGGAGCAGCTACAATTGGAGTACAGCTTGCGTTAATTAGAGATGCTAATTGAGCATATCCAAATGTTGAATAAAACATGGATCCAGGAAGAGGGCTTCTTTATTACATTTAGAGGAGGAAGAAAGTTTATGGGCCTTTAATTTATGTTAATATGAAATTGTGTTTATTCAGGCACACATCCAAAACTAGCTGTGTGTATGCACGCTTCAGGGTGTGTGTGTGTGTGTGTGTGTGTGTGTGTGTGTCATATTTGTAGAGAGGAGGTGTTCTCATGAAGGATGGCCTGACTTTTCTTTGTTTATTATTAAGTGTGCTTCATTTTTTTTTCCTATGTGAAGATGTACAACAGAACAATTAACATTTATATTTCACCTGCTCGCAAATCAGCTTTTAATTAGAACTAATTAGAATTAGAATTGGACTGTGTAGATTAATATGCTTCATGTAAATCAGCAGCAGACGCTCAGAGGATGAGGAGATGCTACCATCCAGGGTTCGAATTCAGATCAAATTGAATAAATGAAATCGCCTGGATGTGATTAATCTCAGATTCATATTCATGTTGTATATATTTAAATATTTATGTATTGTTTTTACCGATGCTTATTGGTGTTACTGGTGGTGTTTAAGGTGTGGAGTAACATTTATTACATCATCCAGTGTATTAGCTCCAGTTTAATATCCAGATGTGGGCTCCATAGCATTCTGTCGTGCAGTTGCTCAGTGAGGATGGTTGTTTTGTTTGGGGACGAGGACGACCTTGTGTCCTTTCAGCGTGTTTTATCTGATTCTTGGTTTGGAAACTTCCTCTGTGTTGTTTGTTGTTTCTTTAAAAGTCATGTGCAAGTGATGCTACAATTAGAATTCACAGGAGGAACGAATGTGTGAGAACATCTGTCGTTTAAAGTGATTTAGTGGTGGATGGTGATCTGTGAAGGATTTAGATGCAGTTTGTTTTCTCCACTCCACTCCACAGTGGCTGAGGACAGAGCACACACAGTGGTTAGAGAGGCTGCCGTGAGCCCTTAATGATTCTGTGAAAGTGAAATTTCAAGAGGCTGACTCCATCGCCATATCTGGGATATTCCCACTCCGTTTTTGTGCAGCAGCAGGAAGTGGAGCCTCATTGCACATCTTTGTAAACAGCCCAAGATGAATATAAACTTGTATCTGGCATCTGCTTGCAGTACAATACATAACTTCCTGTGGTCCAGCTGGCTGTAGGCTACAGTAAATATAGCCTATATTCCATTATTTGATAAGAGATCAAACGTCCGCCCACATGAAAAATACAGTAGTTGGTATTTGTGTAGAAGAGAGAAGCCAGCAGAATGTGTGGTTGTGGAGTTGCACTCTTCCTCTTTTATCTCGTTTCCAGGAGAGAAGGTGACTTTACGCAGACACAGATCTGCAGCCTGTTGTCTCAGAGTTTCTTCCCATTACATCCCCCTTCATTTATAATCCTCTGACTGCTCTCGCTGTGTGCGGAGGTGTAATGTAATGGAGCCGGCACACAAACAGGCTCGCTGTGCACCCGGAGGCCAGCGGACCGACTTCACACTTAAGCACTGGGCCGTGTTCTTGGAGAACTTAGAGAACATTGCTCATTCCTCTCTCGCCCCCACCGACCTCATCCGCTCTGCGGTTCGCTGCACACACCTCTTTACATTCAGTGTCACATGGAGACGACAGGGAGGGACGGGCATGTTGCTGCTTCTATGGCCAGAAACGTTCAAGTTAAATCAACTCTATTGTTTTTATTACTTTTATTAATTATGCATAACTTAACTCATATACAATACTTTAAATAATGTGTACAAGGTAGAAAGATGAACCTTTGGACTGTAAAAAAAAAATGTAAAAGACATGGTGGATGCGCCTAGTGTCACTTCAAAATGTCTTTTGAAAAAAGACATTTTCTAGTTGACGGTCAAACTGACTCAAGTTTGCCACTTGCCCTTAATAATGATTAATTTTACTACTTAAGATGTGATTCCGAATTTCAGCGATCAGATGACATAGAGTTTGAGTCTTTCTGTGACATCTGTGTTGTTGTTTTTTTCCGTCATCTAAGCTGCCATGTTGCTCGGATCCTCTGGGTTTTTACTGCCTCTCCACACTCTGGTCTCATTTTCTTCGCTTGACATGTCTTTGCTGTGAAGACTCGAACCAACATGCCTGTTCACAGTCTCTGTGGAGGACTCAAGAGGAGGCACGGGGTTAAAGCATTAGCTTTGATTGTTGAGTTTTATTAGTTTATTGATTCTAATACATTCCTGTACTGTAGTTATTGGACAGAGATGTGTTAGAGGTCGGCCCAGCTGATTTATCGATGAGGCAAAATGAGTCTTTCACAGGCAGTGTTTGTTTGCTGATATGAAAAGTTAAATTTGACAGAATAAACCAGTCACAGTCCTGCTACGATTTATTGGGAAAAAGAAATGTAAGTAAATGAGAAATGTTATCATAGATTATTACTCAGATCAGTGCTAATCTCAAAACACATATAACACTGTGAATCGACTCTGCCGTCCTCGTTTTTTTTCCTTCCACCTTTAATAGATGACTGACTTCCTGTCGATACTCTAAACGTGTACCGTCGGCTCAGCGCCGTGTAAACCCTCTATGTTTTTTTTTTTTTTTTTTTCCTGAAGCTGGCTTCAGTTTGTCAGCCAGTGATGAATCTATTTTGAATTCAATCTCTCCTCCCTGTCTATCTGTCTATTCCATAAGGAAAAGAGGATCACTTTTATGTTACAGCAACTCAAAGAGCTGAGTGCTCAGGGCCTGTCTGTCTGGTGGTCACAAGTGTATATGAGTGCGTGTGCCTGTCTGTGTGTATGTGTGTGTGTGTGCTTCCATCCCCTCGCATCAATGCTTCAAAGGTCTAATGTAGCCAAAGCGCTGATAAACACTTTGTGAGCCCAGGAGAGGGACTGTGTGTCAACTTGTCTATATCTGACTTCACACACACACACACACACACACACACACACAGAGCTCAGTCTTGTGCGATCCCCTCTTCAGAATGTGTTGCATCAAAAGAATAAACCAAAACTTCCTCCCCCCATTTCCTCCCTAAACTCCTCTCTGTTCCGACTCCAACCAAGTGGCAGCTTAACATTTCCAGCTGTGCTATACAGTGCTATAACAGTTTACCCAAATAGTAGATTTTAATATTTTGCCCTTAGTTGCATATTACTGCATTACTAACCACCCTCAAACATATTTTTTTTATCATCTGAGAAGGAGAAGGAAGGAGCAGTTTAGTTTCTTGTTGTTCTTGAAAATGGCATTTAGCTCTTTCAGGAAGAATAGCATTTCTTTTCTGGGGCTCATGACACCTCGGCTTTGTTTGGAGGATCCTGTTGGATCGTGTTAGCTCTTCAGAGGAGAAGCAGTGGCTAAAGTGACAGCTCATGCTACAACACAGTCTCAATATAAACGTGAACCAGCAGAACTATTTGAAACTTCATGTGAAGATATTTGAAAACGAAATAAATAAAACAGCAGATTGTTTGGAGCTTTCGTGACCCACCACAGATTGGTGATTATATATGAAAAACAGGGCGTCCAAATTGATTTATTGCAGAGAGGAGATGAACATGTTTCTGGTCCACTCTCCGGCCCATTAGGCCCTGCCTCCTGTGAGATGCCTTCAGGTGCTGCTGCCTGCTTTCAGCTGATTGTGGAGTTAGCGCGCTACGCTCCTGCTCCCTGCTCTCATGTTAATGTATTATTTCCATTTCTGGTTGTTGGAGTTAATCTGTGAACTTCAGCTTGCTCCTCCACCTGAGCACCTGGCGAACTGAGGTTTTTAGACAAGCGTGTGCACGGGGCTGGAATTGTGTGCGTGCCTGTGCACAGCTGTGCACGCTCACACATCATGGCTCCGTGGCCGAGATGTTAGACCTGGGTCTGATTGGATTCCACGCTCCAGAAACATTAAACCCAGTGACTCATAGACAAAGGTTGAAGTGTGTGTGCACGTGTGCGTGCCTGCGTGTGTGTCTACCTTTTTTCATTAGGTGTTTGGGAGCCTATCTCACCATGTGCACCACTCAGAGGGTGCAGGTTTAAATGTGTTTTCTTGGAGATTACATTTATTTTCCTCTGTGTGTGTGTGTGTGTGCACGTGCACATGCACATGCGTACCTGCTTGACACACTTGTGCGTGTTGCTGAGAGTTCAATTGTCCTTCAGATCAAGGTCACTGAGGTGTACCCTATCTCTCTTCTCCATCTATTAGCTGTCTGGTTGGGGGACTGGGGATGGATGGGTCGAAAGCTTGAGTTAAACACAGTCACCCACGAGCGGAGAAGGTTAATGTCCAGATTACTGATTGCCTATTTAAAACTGTCATTGGTAGAATAATCTACTGGATGGATGTTTAATTACTTCAACTAACACGTATCTCCCAAAACATGGTCCGATTCCTTCCCAGCCCTAGTTAAATCCTCCTGAATTTTTTTTAATCGAAGGGTTTGAAACATCAAGAAATAAAGTGAATGGATTGCATCATTGCTCTCCGTTACCACGGCCTGGTCTGTGACCCCAGCATATCTAATCTATCTCCTCTTACATCTGACCCTCATCCCCTCCGTCTTTATCTGCTCTAACATTAGCTTGACCGTTGTTCAGGTGATGGATCCCTGCAGGTGGGAAAAGGACGTAGCTGCTCACACACTTATCAATGGATCGACCAACCCATGTGCTCCCCTGAGCTCCTCTCTCCGCCCTAATCTCCTGCTCTCCTTCCTTGAATTGGTTTTGGTCCGTTAACTTGAGTTACTCATCGACCCTGCTCTTCTTGACACGTGTCAGCTTTGATGTAGCCAGGTGACAGGACAAAGGGACTGGAGGAACAAGGGGATGACAAGCCCCTGGGCTCTGGGTGGATGTACACTGGAACACTGGAATTCTTAGTGGTTCTTAGTGGTTAAACAACTCGAGTTTAAACAACTAAAAGCAAAATGAGGAGGACTGTAGGATCTGAGGGGGTGAAAGTTGGAGACATTTGCACTAATGTCACTTGAAACTTTTCTATCAATAATTGAATTCTGGGATCAACCTTCGAGAGAGGGTGAGGAGTCTGGATACCCTGGGGGAGGAGAGTGTCTGCTCCTTCACGTCCAAATGGGACTGAAGGTTTTAACTGGGAAGCACTCATGGTATCTGACAAAGGAAGAAGCTGAACGATGGTGAAAAAGCAAATATAATGATTTCCCTACAAGGACGTTGTGGAAGGATGAGTTTAATTCAGCCTGAGTCCCCGTGAGTTTCAAACCCGGACCCAGAGTTGTTTTTATCCATAAGACACAAATTCAATGAATTACGAACCACCTGTCTGTTTTCTATCTTGTAGCGCTGCATCCCAATGGGAGCCATGCTAACAGTCTGCTTATCCCAGCCTCCCTGTTTCCAGCGAACACATGGACTGACCAAGCTCTTTGCCCAAAATGAAAACGAACTTCAGTTTAAAAAAACACAGCAACTTAAAAAGCAGGAAAACATCAAAACAAAAGTGTTTAGTCTGACACGCCTGTCCCCTCCGGGATCATGTTTTTGTATTTACATGAGCAAAAAGCTGTTTTGCACAGAAAGCAATAACAAAAAGAAGAAAACAAATCACGGTGTTCGTTCGAGAGTTGCACAAACACCTTCTGTGACCCCTGAACCGCCGGAGCTCCTGCAGTGGATGCTGCTGCTGTTGTTTACATGCTCATGTTAATTCAATTACTAAGCTCTGAGGACGGGGGGGGGTGAGTTTGATTAGCATGTTAGCAGGGAATCAGCAAGCCTATTATCATAATGAGTCCCTTTGGCATTCTATGTTTGGGAGAGAGAAGCGGGGGGGGGTGGAGGTTTATGTCAGAGAGGAGGCTGACTTCAAAGTGTTGTTTTTTTTTTTTTTTTTTTTAAAGCAATTGATTTGTCCAACCTGGATAGAATTAGATAATGTCACTGCTGGGACGTGGCAAAGAGGGAAACATTTTGTTTGTTGGTGAAACAAACACAAACACTCACAAACACACAACGACACACTCACAAATTCTGACTTGCAATGCTGATATCAGATTTGTCACAGTTCTTGCGATCATTTCCCTGCTGCTGTCTGCAGCGCTGAGCGGCTGCAAAGATGAAATCAACACATGCACAGACAAGCAGACAGATATATATATATATATGACTAATGTCGCACACACTCTCTCAGTCCTCTGCTTCATATGGTCAGCATCATGTTTGTCTGGTCGTGCACATGTCCCATCCACTAACATGGATGAGTGAGGGATTCCAACCACCAGAGGACAAACTGGACACTTTGCCTTCAGTCGTGTGGTCCCTCAACCACACGTCCAGGGAACATGCAAAGTTTGTCTCTTTCTGAACTCTCAACATCTCCAAAGCCCAGGAGCAAATAAGGACGATGTGGAACTGCCCTGAGTTCATTAACTCTGCATTTTAACAGCAGCACTTGTCTTTCATTCCATCTCCAGAGGACGAGAGAAAGACATATCGCTTCATATATTCCCACTCCCCCGAGGAGTTTGAATATATGCAGTGATAAGTTTGGTACATCTGTCCTCTAACTCTGCTCCCACATACGCTAATGTCTGCTTCCAGAAGGGTTTAAAATGCCTCTCTGCCTTATATCACAGTTTGTTTCAGTTTTTTAATTCAGGAAATTAGGAAATTAACATCTTTCCTGTTCAGTATTTTATGTTGAATAAATAACACTGCTCCAGATGTTGACCTCCAGTGTTTTCATCCCCCTGCAGATGCCAAGGCCTGCCCCTCCAAAGATTTCCAGTGCCGTAACGGAAAGTGTCTGGCACCGATCTTTGTGTGCGACGGCGACGACGACTGCGGGGATGCCACCGATGAGGAAAAGTGCTCGGCGCCCTCTTGCGGTCAGCACGAGTTTCGCTGCAACGACTCGGAGTGCATCCCGGCCCTGTGGAGCTGCGACGGCGACCCGGACTGCAAGGACAAGTCGGACGAGTCCATGGAGCGCTGCAGCCGGCGGACGGAGCCCCAGAAGCCGCGCTGCCCGGTAGGCGAGTTCCGGTGCGGGAGCGGGGAGTGCGTCCACATGAACTGGAAGTGTGACGGGGATGCCGACTGCAAGGACAAATCTGATGAAGCAAACTGTCGTAAGTCCTCTGGAGCGAATGAATATGGAAGTCAATCTAACGGATGAAGGTGTTCTTGGCTGGTGTTGAAATATTAAAAGGTTCACGGCAGACTGCAGCTGATTAATGGATAGCACATGTATAATAACATTTTGGTTTGGAACAATGGAACGAACAGACGACACGTCAGAAGCCAACATGCTGTGTCTTCTCCAGTGCAAAGATTATGTGACAAATCTTGTTGTGCCCCAAACTGAAGATCAATGGAAACTTTATCACGATGATCTATAGAGTGCGTTGCCACGCAACCATGTGTGTGTGGGAGGTGAAGGTCCTTCATCAAGCAAGACTCACATGTACAGCTACAAACCCTGTTAGATAATAATACCATGTTAATTCCTGCTCTCCACGTGTCTGTGGAACCATCTGTTTCAATAACAGTGCGTGTATCTGACGTGGATTTGATCGGATAAACGTGGGCGGTGTCGGTTTGTTGCCGTCGAGGTGTAATAGCCTCAGATGTCTGATGTAAATGAGAGAACACAGGCCCAGCACAGGGAGGTGAACTCCTTTAATGTGAATCAGACAAGTGACAATCATCTCGTTCCTCCAGCTTGCTTCTCCTCCTCCTCCTCTGTTCCATCAAGCTCCGCTCCCCATCCCCCTGGTTACATCCTCTGTCTTATTTCAGACATCTGTCTCAATAATCCTGCGTTATAACAGACGCGCTGAGACAAGCCAGCACGGTGGCAGGAGGTTAATGCAAATGAGGATCGGTCGAATCGCGTCTCTGCGTTACTTCTTCTCTCCCTTTTTCCCTCCTGCTGCCATCGCGGCTAACGGCATTATTACCATTCATCTCGGGGATTAATCATAATTAGCTGAGCTCAGATCCCAATCATGTGGCTGAAAGAATCAGCACATTTTCTGATGGCACAGGATTATGTCTTTCACACTTTGCTGAGTTTAGCATTAACATATGTTTGTCTTCACCCGTCTATTTATCTTTACCTGAGAGTCTGAGTCAGCCTCCACATTAAATGCCTCACGTGTGACGCTGTGTCTCGACGCAGCGATCGTGCGTCGCGTGTTTTCGTGGCCTCTGCAGCGATTGATCACATCTGTCGTCATTCCCTCGGCAGAGCTGGTCCAGAACACAAGGCATGAATAATTAAACAGTCGGTTAAAAAGACGAATGAGTTAAATAAACCTGTCCTCCGCCGTTAGAGGAAGCAAACACGCACACACACTCAATAGGTCACTGGATGACTGGATGAGGACTCCCCTCATTGAATGAATAAATACATGCCTGGTTTTCTTCTCCACTGGGACTGTGCTCACGCATGAGGCTCTGTACTCATGTTACAACCCTTTCGATTCATATCATCTCCCAGATTTTATTCTTCACTGTAATGAAAAGGTTGAAACTCACTCAAATGGGATGAATCTGTTTTTTTGATTCTCTCAGCGCTGCTCACGTGTCGGCCTGATGAGTTCCAGTGCGGCGACGGCTCCTGTATCCACGGCACCAAGCAGTGTAACCAAGTTCACGACTGTCCGGACTACAGCGACGAAGCCGGCTGCGTTAACAGTAAGGCAGCACGCACACCACCACCACCACCACCACCGACTGATCATCAGCTCCACGTCCCCTCACGGCCGTTATTATTCGCTGTTGTAAATCTCATATCCTGTTACGGAGAAAATTGGTGTTGCAACTCCAGAAAACACAATCCCCTCATGCTTTTCTCTTCTTTGCAATACTCGATGCGCAGCCAAAAAAAACCAAACAATCCTATGTCTACATTGTCAGGATGGTCCCGGAGGATGGCGGCATCGCAGATGGTTATGTTTGGCTGCACTTGTTGATTCTGCCTCATGAATAAAGAAGCAAATCAGGAAACTGCTCAGTACAAATGGCAGAGGAATCAAAGTGTTTGAAGAGTCTCAGGATGTTAAGATTTTAAATCCTCTCTGAGTTCACAGTTTTGTTTGTGATTAACCACACTCTCCATATGGCATCAACAAGCCTGTATGAATATGACGCAATTAAAAATGAACGTATATGAAGCCAATGAAGCTCAATACGGAGTCTGTATGTCCTTTATTTTCATTTTTTACTCGGCTCCATCTTCATTCTGAATTAAAAGAAGCACTTTCTGAAGGGATGCAGTCAGTGAGTAAAAGCCCATGATCGTTTACTTTGATTCTTGTGTTTCCGCCATAGTTACCAAGTGTGACGGGCCCAGGAAGTTCCGCTGCAAGAACGGCGAGTGCATCGACAGCAGTAAGGTGTGCGACAACGTGAAGGACTGCAAGGACTGGTCCGACGAGCCCATGAAGGAGTGTGGTGAGATGACTCCTCTCCGTCCACAGACAGATACTGCACGTGCATGTTAATGTGCTCATTAATCCACACATGAATTCCTCAGCATCAGCGGCTCCTTCTAATGTGGGTGGTCACTTTTCCCAGTAAAAGGATTTCTCATTTGATCAAAGCGCCATGAATCGGGACGTTTCTGAGCGGCCTTGTTGCGATCAAAGAACTGAGCGCGTCTTCCCCCCGCGGTGCAATCTCTGCCAGGGAGACGTGACCGGACTGCGCTACCCCACAAGCAGCTGCGCAGATTATGCACACACCATAAATAATTACCACTCAGCGATGTTCAGTCACGGGTTTTATATCGCAAGCAATGCAATCAGGCTGTAAACATAGTGAGGCAGCTGAGAGAAACATACCAGTTCATAAAATCCATCAAGTGAATACAGCTTGCGTAATTGCAATTGAAGTAACTTGAGATGCATCAGTGGAATTTCATGCAAGTGCGTGTACAAGCAGATTTCTGTGAGATTACTCCCGTCCTGCAGGCGGCCTCACGCTGTGACATCATCAGTCAACCTGTTCTGCTTTAAACAGACAACCTAAGGAATGTGATAGCTGCGTGGCGCCCGGTTTATCACACCTGGTGGATCAGTCGCCCCTGTGTACTTCCTCGTTTGAAGCAGCCGCTTCTGACCTGATCATTTGCCGCATGTTGTCCCAACTCTCCTTCCCTAAATATGGCCAATCAGCAGAGGACTAATTAACTAATGAGGGTTCCTGAACAGGCCGGGCTGCAGAGAATTTCCTGTATTTCATTGTCGTCCATAAGTATGTGGCAGTACCGGCTTTTGAATATTACATCATACATGGATGTTCAATACCCAGAACTGTCAGATAAAGACGTGAGTGTCCTTTATTTCTGTGGCCTTTACTTCAGTTGCTCTTCTAGAGTAAATCCATCAAGGTTGCTGCTGTCACAAACTTTGGGTTTAATGTTAGGTTAGTGCTAAGCTACAGTGATATAGCCTTTTTTTCCCGTCTGCATTACTCGCTCTCAATCTCTATTCTTCTTCTCTCTCAGTCTTTCGCTCGAGTCCTGCCGTCTACCTGTAGCCTGGGAGCTTAAATCTTTAATGTAAACCGGTAATGAAGTACCAGCTTTAGTTTTCAGGCAGCGATCCCACTCTGCTCCCTGGAGCGCGGCTGAAAGCTAAAAGGATAAATGGAGGCAGGGAAACGGATACAAATAGGAAGAGGCACGGAGGAAAGGCTGAGAGAGAGAGAGAGAGAGAGAGAGAGATGGTCCGGTCTGTTCTGCTGAAAACAAAACCAGAAGGAAACGAGATGAGAGGGTGAAGGGGAGCATGTGCTCGTTCAACAAAAGGCTTCATAGCCGAGTGGCACCTGGTGCACGAGGCCAAGTTCCCTGTTGGAGGATGGATTGGTTCCAGGTGCGTTTGGCTAAGACTGTTCCTTTGGGCTATGAGCTGCACGCAAGCAGACCCACATTAAAACGCTGCACACACACACACACATAGAGTAAAATTTAAATGTGTTAGCATCAGATGTTTTGGTCTTGTCCTTGCCTCTCTATTTAAAAAAGAAAAGCCACCATAGTGCCATGAATCTAGGAGTAGTTTGGCTCGTGCTGCCTGGATCATGCAGTTCAAAAGCCGACTGGAGTCAAAATGCATCGACATTCGCCTCCTCTTTCCTTCCCTTGCCTCTATGCCTCACTCTTCCTCCCTTCCTTCCTCCTGCTCTCTCTCTGCAGGCGTGAACGAGTGTGCAGACAACAATGGCGGCTGCTCCCACATATGCAGGGACCATAGAATCGGCCACGAGTGTGACTGTCCCTCCGGCTACAAACTCCTGGACAAGAAGACTTGTGGAGGTAAATGAAAAAAAACATACTACTACTGGACCTGATCAAAGCTTTTTTCATCCTTAGCTATGAAGAAATGTGGACTGAACAAGGCTTCTGAACAAACTGGTTGAAATATTCTGGTCAGAAGAAGAAGAGACTCAACTTGTTGTGACTTTACAGTGGAGACGATTGGTAGTTCCCGTGAGCTGAGCTGTGAGAGTAAAAGTCAAAAATGCTTATTAATTGCATGTGATAATTACACACGTTAATAAACAGTGTATGTTGCACTAGGGACCCGGGACCTGAGACACCTTATAAAAATAAAAAACATTTAAAAATGAAATGAGGAAATTTATCTTGATGCTGACACCAGTGACAAACTAAGAAACATCAACATTAATCCTAGAAACTCAATTTGAGAGAATGATTAAATTAAAAAGACACTTCCCAGAAATCTGACACAAATGATGTTCTTAAGATATCAAAGCCTTTGTGTGCGTGTGTCTGTAGGTTGAATTTTTTTTTTTTTTTTTTTTTTTTTTTTTATGAGCCATTTTTGTGTCCACAGACATAGACGAATGTGAGAATCCAGACGCCTGCAGTCAGATCTGCATCAACTACAAAGGAGATTATAAGTGCGAGTGCTACGAAGGCTACGAGATGGACCCTGCCTCCAAGACCTGCAAGGCCGTGGGTGAGCCATATATCGCACACACACACTGTAGAAGCAAACTGTCATTGATGGATCATCGCACCACATTCGCAGAGACCCTCTCTTCTCCACACTTTGCTTACTTTCCCACTCCAGCAGCCTGAGCTGCTCGGTCACATCCCACACTCTTCTCACACTCTGTGGAGGGAGGGTCTTGCTTTGTATGCAGGCCCTGCACAGCAATCTGTGCAAAGATAAATATTTGCCATCTTTCTCTGCAGTCCCCACTAATGAAAAGTTTGCAGCCAGCTGCCTCTGCGCTCCTTGGAGTGTCAGGGGAAGGCTCTTGTGTGGGAAGCGTGCTGCCCGCTCGCTATAGGACACGAGCAGGGGCCGTAGCTCACGCTGGCCCGGGTAAATATTCTGGGACGGTGCTCTGAATGTGAATCAAATATTCGGGTCTCAAAGCTGCGCTCGGTGCAAACAAAACACTGGACGCCTCATGCGCTGTGGCGCCTTAGCAGCACTGACGGTGCTGATGGGATTCTCAGTTGTCGGTCGCATCCACAGAGCAGCCTGGGAACCCGCGTCCTCGCAGCTCAACCACGTTCGAGAACTCTGTGATGTCACAGAGACAGAGGCTTGCGTCATTCACAGG
The DNA here is from genome assembly GCA_016785235.1 of Pseudorhombus dupliciocellatus. Lineage (NCBI taxonomy): Eukaryota > Metazoa > Chordata > Actinopteri > Pleuronectiformes > Paralichthyidae > Pseudorhombus > Pseudorhombus dupliciocellatus. Next base: position 2,433,784 of record JAFBJW010000359.1, on the reverse strand, counting down.
CTGTGCAGTACTGACAGAGGTGACAAGTCTCAGCTGTCAATCGAGCTGTTTCAGCCATTTTCACAACATCAACCAACTCAATAAAACTTAGAAGAAAGATTTGTACCAGTGATTTAAGGTCACTATTAACTACCTGAAATTTTTGATCAGAGATTATTTAACATTTTATGTTTTCATATTTTGGCACCGTCTATTTCTTTCCAGCATTCGTCCCTCAGTCGCAGGTCAGCTCGGCTTTATAGCTTTATATCTAAATGTGAAAGTATTTGTACCTTAAACTGCCCGGTGAAAAGTTCAGCGGGAGGTCTGTGTGTTTTTAATCAGTCTCCGCCACACTCCGCCTGTTACAGCTGGCTTCAGCGATAACACCTCCGCCTGTCAACAACCACTCAAACACCTACAGATAACGCTTCCTGACAAATAAAAAGCTCCTGCTGCGCAGTGATGTTCTGATTAAAGAGGGTATTCTGCATGCTTCACGTCGGACTGGGCCAAGAGGAAAAACAAAGAATCATGCGTCGTGCAGTCGCTGCTTGGTACGATTTAATTCACCACAACAATGTATTATTCACGGTTAAAAGAATAGTAATAGCTGTAACTGCAAGGATTAGGAAGAATTAGAAAATATAAGCGGTGCATTATCAGCGTTCAGGGTTTCCACAGATCCCTGAAACGTGCGAAACTTTAATTTTTGTACTCAAATAAGGCTTATAAAGTTTTTGAGGCTGGACATAAATATGCATGGTTCATTGAAAGTGCTTGGATTGAAACGCTTCCTGTATAAATTGGGTTGTCTTGTTTTTTTCACGCCACCGTCCCCCGTGCGGTTCCCCGCCGCCTCTCAGCTGTTTGTCTTGTAAATACGTGTGTGTGTCTCCATCGCTCAGCAAGCACGATATATTTTTGAACACTGTGTAAGGAAAGTGGGAGACCACACAGGCTGCCGCCGCCACACGATGTTCACACTATCGCTTGTTGTCTGAGAGTTTACAGGAAGCATAATCCTTCTTGTTACAACAATAACGAACTCGGTCCCCTTAACGCACCTGATTCTTTAATTTCTATAATTTCCCCTCACGATCTCACATTGTTAAAGAAAGTGAAACGAAAAACCTTGATGCCCCACTTTGTCCAGATCTGGTTCTCATGTCCATCCTTCCATCAAGTTGTTTTTCCTTATTCCTAAAGTCCTTATTTCTGAAAATGTGGGAACCCTGATCTACTTTCAGAGACATAACTACCCTTCTCCTGGATTGGAACCATCCACTGATTGATTTACTCTGCAAATTAACTTTTCTGCAGGAAAAAAGTGAAGGAGAGAGAGCGAGGAGAAGAGTGTTATTAGTGATTCCCATCATCGGTCTTGGGCTGAGTCATTATAGGCTGAACTGGTCTGGTAATGAGAGAGCTTAGAGCAGAAAACAGGCCCTCACTCTTAAGCTAAGTGGCATGAAAACCCCCATTGATTCCTTCATGTGTGTCTGTGTGAATTACTGTTAAGCTGGGCAAACAGTCCTCGTCCGAGGCCGCGGCGTTTATTAGAGGGTGGAATGAGCTGAGGAGGACGGAAGATGGATGTGTTGAATGAATATCTCTCCGCTCGTTGAAGTAATGCAGAGATGTGTCCGCGCTGTCGAGTGCTGTACTCGTCATTGTGCAGGAGAGACCGAATGTGTGTTGTTTACGTCGAGGTTTAGAGGCATAAATAGAGATGGGACTGTAAATATAGAGATGCCTGCTTTGTGAAGCTGAGGTAATGTGGACTTAATGAAGCCACAGTGAACTCCACACACACACTAACACACACACATACGTGTTCAATCACACGACCCAAAGAGACATCAGCACGCGTGTGCATTTTATGATTCTGCTCACACAAAATGCAAAGTTGCATTCTGGGGTGAATTATGACGTGTGCCAAGTGTCACATCATCCAAACTAACAAACATGTGAAATAAACAAGGCTGTTTGTTTGTTTTGTATTGTTTCTTCTCTCTCCAAGTCATTATGATGTCAACGTGAAGTTAAGAGGTGCACATATCTCTGAATTAAGAGAATTAAGCTTTAAGTGAAAGATGCCTGTGAGCAAAGCTGAGGCTAATTTATGTTGCGTTTACGTTCTTACGTTCCATGTAAACATCACATCCACGCACTCTGAACATTTCCTGTCCCGGCTCTGTGGACTATTGGCTATACTCAGGGTTACCACGGGCCCTTTAAAAGGCAGTGAATTCATGAATCTAAAAATAAGGCCTTAATTGTCATTTAACCGTCTAAAAAATGTGATCACGTGATAAGTAGGATTTTATGATTGTCTCAAATCTCAAAATAAATGCTAACATGTACTATCATTTCTATCATGATAGTGGAACCAACAAATCAGTGATGTGGTTGCAGCTGGGACTGTAAAAGAAGATGCACATCATTCATGTAGCAACTTTGGACGACATGGGAAAGTGTAAATTCAAGGAAAATTGGTCCAAACAATATTTTTCTTGAAGGCTGAAAGTGGTACCAGGCGATGGTGCCTTTGTGCAAGAATCTTTGCATGATGGGAATTTAAGACATTAGTAAAATGTCTTAAATTGAATTTCAAATGGGATTAAAAAGTCTTTAAAAGTCTTGAATTAAATACTTTTTGACAAAAGTGGACATTTCACCGACAGGGCTGAGATGTGAAGGATCAGTGGGAACAGACCCCAGGACAGCTCAGACAGAACTGGTCGATAAAAGCAGCTCAGAGAAAGTTTACAAACTGCCTCAGGACCAGCGTCTTTCCATTTAGTTCTTGTTACCTTTTTCTGGTTCTCTCTCGTCTCACTGACAGTGTCCTGCAGAGCTAACCTGCAGTGCCAGGAGCACTTTGTGCCTGGCCTGACAGTTTGTGCGTGCACGCTTTCACAGGGGTTTAAAAGCAGCGGCCACAAGATGTGGTGGAACACCGTGTACCCTCATCGCTGAAATTGTTTGAGTCTTTTAACCCCTGTGTTTGTTTTCCTGTGGACAAACTTTACACTTCATTTTGGAATTTACATCAATTTCCACCTCAGTTTGTTTTAGTAAAGAAATGCAGACTTTCAGAATTATTTTGACTGTGAGCTGTGGAACATGTGTTGAAGCTAATGTTAATGTTTTTAATGGAAGTACTTAACAACGCTTTAAATTGTTTTTAAATCCATTTACTTTGTTACTGAAGAGCGTAGTAGGAAACATTTTCTGGCTTTTGCATGAAAGAAAAAGACTCTCACAGACAGTACCTAATGAGAAAATCATTAAAATTGAACCAAAGACAAAAGGAAGGTTAACGGCCCTGCTCACATTTCATTCTCTCCTCCAGAAAGAATGTTGGCAGTCAAACTCAGCTTTCTGAAACTATTGCTAATCCGCCGGCTGTTCTTTCAATGACACATCAACCCTTTCCTGGTCGTCCCCTCAAAATGCACAGTTTTGACGAGAGTAAGAAACTGCACCTGACGTCCCACGTCAGAAATAATGAAGCACTATATGACGTCCTTCGTCATGAGGGATGCTAGGGAGAGCAGGAAGGCTTCCTGGACACGAGCTGTTCCCTTCCGGTCCCTGCTGCAGCATCTTCTCATTATCGTACAGCCCGGTCCGTAACAAGCAGAGCTGACGTGTGTGCCGACTTCCAGACGTGAATAACGTACTTATACTAACACAGCGGCTGCAGCTCATCTTTCCCATCAGCCTGCACAATGTCACGCTTTTAATTTTCTCACCTTTCTGCCTCTTTATGTTGATGCTGCTCTTGCTTTGCATATCTGCACAACACAAACAGCTGCTCTGGTGCAAATCAATTCAATGCAGCTGCAGAGGCTGACGGAATTTCCCCAGCCCGTATTTATCTTTTCACCACATTATCTTAATTAGCCTACGGGGCCTGGCCCTAAACTGGCAGCGCTGCATTAAGAAATATCTAGGGGGCCGTGTTTTTGTTAAGAAAGCTGAGTGTTGCTCTGCTGGGATCCATCGAGGGGAGAAAATATCGCACTTTCTGATGACATCTCTAATGCCGCGGCCTGGAGGAAAAAGCGACTCAGCTTTATTTATTTTTTTCCGCCTTGAGGAGGACATATTGCACTGACAACCATGATGAAGGATAAGAGATGTCGTGAAAAGCGTAGTCGGGGCATTGATGAAAAAGACGCTGGATCTATCTCTGTCCTTATTATACTTTCTTTTTCTCCCTGGTGCTCTCGCTCTCGCTCTCTCCTCCACCCACCTGACCTGCTTTCTGCCTCTGTCACTTCATCCGTATTTCTCTTCGTTCCCTCGTTCTTAATTACATCTCCTTATATTTCTATGACTACCAGAATTCATCTCATTTGCTTTAGCTTGTCTCTTGGGATGTATTTCTCTTTCTCTCTCTCTCTCTCTCTCTCACTCACTCTCTCTCTCTCTATCTTTCTGTCTCTTTCTCTCAGCAGGTGAAAATAATGGTTATAAACCCAGTAGTCAGAGGAAAATGATTGGATCCAATAGCAGTAGAAATGTTATATTTTCGCCCTGTGCGGTAGCCCATAGTAAACCAGGGCTGCACATTTGCACTATTGAGGCATGGTTGACGGCGCTCTGTGTGTAAGTGTGTGTGTGTTTTACAAGCCGTGGTTTACTGGTCAGTGAGGAGGGAGGAGTGACTTGACAGATAAGAAAGAGACAGAAAGTGAAGGAAAGAAGCCAGGAAATGAGTTTGGAATCTCTGAGAACAAGAAAGAAACGAGTAGAAGCTCAACAACTTTGCAGTTAAATCATTGAAATTTTAATTTGAGAGAGTTGATCAATAATATGTATTGTGTGTGTGTGTGTGTGTGTGTGTGTGTGTACGCGGGGCGTCATGACAGATCTAAAGATGGAGTTGACCTTGTCGGCTGCATGAGAATTATTCAAACGCTGGAGTCATGCTCACCTTGAGCTGAAAAATGTGCCGCAGGTAAAGTGATGTGCCAGCAAACATCACACACCGTGTGCACCTGAGGACCAGGGGCCGAAAATACACTTTCTGACACACAGGTTGGCTGCAGATAGAAGAGGGTGTCATCTCTAGCTGTTGGGCTACTTTATTCACAAGCAGTGTGTGTGTGTGTGTGTTCATAGTCCCACAATCTTTTATTTTAAAAACTGAGAAAGCGCACATTACTTAACCGTCCTGATTCTGCACCCTGCAGCCTCAGCTGCTGTTTCCACGTCTCACGTTCACTGTTGTATTTATGATTGACGGTATGATCGCCCATGTCTAGCAGGAAGTGGGCGGAGGGTGATAGATGTCCTCTGTCGGCGTAACAATAGCAGGCTAATGGTCACGGAGGGTCCCCACCTTCCCCCTGAGCTCTGTAGCCTCCCTGTCCAATCTCACCAGTGTCAGGTCGTAAATGAAATGTTCTCCAGGACGAGTCTGCGCACATTACTGTGACATTAATGTCTTTTCCTTCTCCGTCAGGTAAGAGTCCATACCTCATGTTCACCAACCGACACGAGATCCGTCGCATCGACCTGCTGAAGAACGAATACACGCAAGTGGTTCCCACGCTGAAAAACGCTGTGGCCCTGGACGTCGACGTTTCCACCAACAAGATGTTCTGGTGTGATTTATATCATCGTAAAATATACAGGTACACACAAACACACACACACACACACACAGAGTCGGAGTACAGCTCATATGATTTGCGCTGCCCATAAAAACCATGAATGGTGGAGCACCGAGTCGAGACTTCAGGAGTTCAGATAACACTCTCTCCTCGTCCTTCTGTCATTCTCTTTCTCCCGTATCCATCCATCTTGTAACTTGGCACACCTTCTGGTAGCGTGGCAGTCCCACATGGTGCGTGTGTGTGTGTGTCTCTGTGTGTTTACATGAAGGGGAGAGTGTGTCAGTCACTGCTGAAGGGATCTGTCCCCACTCTGACAGGAGAGGTGGAGCTGCGTGTCCTTCGCAAACATGTGCACACACATGCAAGTTCATCCACGGGCGGGCGTGCACGTCACCCTGGTGGCTGGCAGGTAGTGGGATGGGTCCTCTATCATCTCAGCCGAGCCATATGCTCCCATTAATTTCACAGCTTCAATAATCACCACCATTACTCATCTGCGCGTACACACACATTAACACACACGTTCAAGGGCCTGTGACAGAGAGAGGACAGATGGACTAATACCTCGCGATAAAGTTGTTTACTGTGGTTGTTGTATACAAAGTAAAATGTTCTTCTTTTAGGAATTACGGTAAATCAAATGCTGATGTCTTGCTGCAGGTTTGGGACAAGGTTCAAAATTGTCTCATTGTATTTGTGGTCCAAAAACATGGATAAAAAAAAAGTTTCTTTAATGTTTTCATCCTCTTCATCCTCCTCTTCAATTGGTTTCTTAAATGTCCAGAATTATTCTGTTTCTTTTCTTGTTTTAATTTGAATGGTAAAAACGTGATTGATTCCACCTCCTGTTCAGATAGAGGTCGTCTATCCCTCTGGCACCACTCTGTTTTATCACCTTCCAGTAGTTCTTTATTTAAAGACATTCCTCCTCATTGGTCCTCACCGCCACATTTTTTTTTTTTTTTGTTGTTGTTGTTTTTTTTTTCCCAGGCTAATTCAGAGTGATTAGCATGCTACGGGTCGATGACTTGTTAACGTCCCCCCATGATGAAGATGTTTGTTGCAAACAATAATACAGCCAATTAGAGATGCAATCTGCTCAGTGGTATTGGACTCATCTGTCTGTGTCTTATTCCTCGCTGCAGCCTGCCCCTCTGCTCATCCTCCAACCTGCTCATCCCCGTCTGGGTACACACTTTAACTGCAGTGAGCAGGAAGTCTGTGAAAGTATGTGGCGGTACAGTCAAATATTGGATCGCTCGGTTGTTCTATTTATGATGAATCGGCTGGAATATGCTCCCCAGGCTTGAGGGGAGTCTGTTAAAATATTTGCTTTTTTGCGTTGCTGCTGGTTGTGTGGGAACTGTTACGATTGGCTAGTCAGCTGCACTCAAAGTGCTGAGCCCAGCCGATGAAACAAGAGGGAAGCATTTAAACACAAGGAGTGAATGTTCTGTGTACAGAAATGTGCAAAGAGAGGCTGACAAGTATCAAGGACAGACGAGGTTTGGCAAAAGCTTGAGTACCAAGAGTCAGAGATTTACACGGCCAAGGTGGATGATGAGGTGGAGTCACAGCGATCCAACACCACATACATACATCCAGCTCATCCATCTCTCCCTCACCCCCCCCCCCCCCCCCCCCCCCCCCCCCCCCCCCCCCACA
>JAFBJW010000359.1:2238363-2426464 GCA_016785235.1 Pseudorhombus dupliciocellatus | reverse complement strand
CTCCCCCCCCCCCCCCCCCCCCCCCCGGTCACCTCCTCATCGTCCACGTGCTCTTTGCAAACATGACGACGGGAGCGTTAATTCTGACGTTGTGTTTCCCAGCTGTTAGATAAGTCTTGTGCTGTCTGGTTTAATTGAGTGAAGACTGTGATGTTCTGTGTCTGAATATGTGTGATGAGTCAAAGAGTTGATATTTTCCTAAAATACAGGGGCAGAGGAATCAATGGACAGAGAACGAGAGAAACGGATTGGAAAAGTGACAAAACCAAAAAGAGAGGCAGGGTGTTCTGTAAGCTGCTGATAGATGGAGACAGACTCATTTTCCCTGAGTGGTGCTGTCTGCTGGGAGAGCTGAGGTTGTAGAGGTGTCAGGTCTGTGTGCCCCTGACACGTTCTCCAGACTAAAGATTACCCAACATGTCCGCCGTGGTATTAAAGCCGTGTCGTACACCTGGAAAACCAGAGTGGACGGCAGCAGTGCTTGTAAGAACAACTTTTGTTGTTGTGGATTTGTTGCCAGCTTCACTTTTTCTGCCTGCTCCGTGGATTATTGGATTTCCCATCGTTTCCAGAACACTGACTCACACACCTTCTCCTCTGCCGTCCTCCAGCGCCTACATCAACAAGGCCAGCGACTCGTCGCAGCAGGTGACGCTCATCGACTCGCTCCACTCCCCCGAGGGCCTCGCAGTCGACTGGGTCCACAAGAACATCTACTGGACAGACTCGGGCAACAAGAGCATCTCTGTTGCCACGGGAGACGGCCGGAAGAGGAAAGTGCTGATAGCCACCGAGCTCAGCGAGCCGCGGGCCATAGCGGTGGATCCGCACCAAGGGTGAGTGAGTGGGGGCGGTTTGAGGGTGAGGGAGGGGGATTAAAGATGATAAAGACGCTGACTGAAAGGGACCACAGGACACAAGTGGACGGCGACATTTACAGCAATATTCAGCCTATTTAACGCTGTATGTAAGGAACACACGTTCTCCTACAACATTTTTAAAAAACATCATAAACCTGTTTAATAATTATTTGTGGATTCAAGCTCCAGGGCAGGATAAATGTAACACACACACACACACACACACACACACATTTTAAAGGTCAAATTTTGAACGTGTTTCTAAGGTGTCTGACTGGTCAGCGTGTCTCCTCACAGGTTTATGTACTGGTCAGACTGGGGAGGTCAGGCCAAAATTGAGAAGGCTGGGATGAATGGAGTCGACCGACAGGTTTTGGTGACTGAACACATCGAGTGGCCCAATGGAATCACCCTGGGTAAGGAATTTAAATTAAAGTCTGGTGGAATGGGAGATTCAAAAAGAATTTCAAAAAGACAAAAGACAGAGAGAGAGAGAGAGAGGGAGAGAGAGAGAGGGAGGCAAAATGAGACAGAGAGTGGCGAGAAGAAAACAGTCGAGGGTTGTTGCAACCCCTGAGTAGCTCTTATTGTTATAGCTCAGTTTGTGTCTGGCTCTCATCAATCACGCCTGCGAACACGGGCCTCCGAATTAATAAGCCAGACGCCATGTGCCATCGATACCTCCCATCATCCCATTCAACTCCCTCCGTGGCCCCGGCCAATTTCTCCAAGCGGCCCTCGCCTGCGGCAGAACGAGAGCCGCGCGGCCGCCACGCTCTGTGGAATTGAGGTGTCGCTGCATCTGTATGAAAACAAATCATTTTTGGAGTGAGGCGAAAGGAGAGAGTCGGCTCAGAGTTGCACTCTAATGCTGCGGGAGAAAGGGGGTGAATTATTTTCCCTTGGACATTGATTTTGAACAGAGCGAGTGATTGTCGGAGTCTGGAGGGAAAAGTTCTGAATGAAAACCACTCCGTGGATTCAAGGTTTTCTGCTCAGCGCTGTGAGTTCAGAACCTTTTTTCAGTGTTCTCAGCTGTACTGTAGCATGTGGTCAACTCCAAGCTTTATAATGGACAGACAGGATTTTCATTTCATTTTGGGACAGTGCTGATGAAGCAAAGTCATACTGGGATTATGTTATTTTCCGTCCATTATAATGGTATCTACATTTCCAAGCGACGCTCGGCTCCGCACTGTGGCCCGTAGCGAAGGTGCAGTTGTCTGAAATGCAAACAGCATTGGACTTTACCCTTTAGAGTAAAATCGAGCAAGACTAATCAATTTGTTCTAGGGCAGAATTTTCTTTTTTTTTGTTTTACCCGCAGCAAAGAAGTCAACCGACAATATTACAATCACATCTGTGTTTTCTCGGCCGGGGTCTGAGCTGTCACGTCAGAGAAGATTGATGGTGTAGCTGCTGGGCCATTACATTCATACACCTCTCACCCGAGGCCTTTTCTCTGGGAATGACCTCTCCCTCTCTCTTTTTGTTGCCCTTTCTTTCTCTCTCTCTCTCTTTCTCCTCGGTCCTCCCCTCCTTCCTCCCTTTGCAGACTTGTCCAACAGGCGTCTGTACTGGGTGGACTCCAAGCTGCACTTGCTGTCCAGTGTGGACCTGAACGGAGACAACCGCAAGGTCCTGCTGTCCTCCCATCAGCACCTGGGACACCCGTTTGCCCTCACTGTCTTTGAGGTATGGGAGATTAAAGCCGCACGATGTGTAACTGTAACTGAGCAACGGCGCCCTCTGCAGACACACGAGTTGGAAAAGGTTTTGTTTAGTATTTTTCAGGTGTCTTCCAGTCCTGCAATAACAGTCAAAGACTTTTTACCACAAATACATAGATTGAGTTTCCGTTTGAAGCACATACTGCTATTGACAGAGTGTCCTTCAAGATTACGACATCGAGGAAGGGACATGCATCAGATGTGGATGTGGGTTTTGAAAGTGCAGTAGCAGAATGATCTCCTCAAAGAGCCACAGTAGAGTGCAGCAATCAATGAAACTAATTTGGTTGCGTTTATTGAGGCGTGAGCCCATCTGGAGAAGAGAAGCGGAGGAGAGCGAGGATGGAGGGAAGGAAGAAGGAGGTGAAGTGTGCTCAGCTACACACACTGTGATGATGAGGAGCAAAGGGAAGAGGGGACATCCATCATGTCCAGCTGTGCGTGCGTGTGTGTGTGTGGGAGAACAGATGAATAAAACCAGTGTTTCGGGCAGCAGTGAAAGTTCATCCCTGGAGATTAATGGCTCCTCGGGTCGCTGTTTCTCTCTGGTTATGATACAGAACAAATTAAAAAGCCTTTACCAGCTCAGCGGTTAGTCCTACTCTCAGCACGCCGATCAGGTTTGTTTCCTCTGAGCTGTCAACTGCAGCTTCTTGTTGTTCACTTCATTTCATTTGTGTTTTATCTGAGGAAACAGCTTCAAGGGAAACTGGCTGCAGGGCTCAGATGTGTTTGAGAATCAGTTTCATGTTAGAGATACATGTACTGATGTGAATCTACAGCAAACACGACAGTCTTGCCCACAATGCACAGTTGATGGTATACAATTTTGACTGTAAAAAAAAAAAAAAAAAAACAGCTCAAGTTAATAATATCTACTTCAATTTCTTCTTCGGAAATTCAGTATTGGATGAAAATGTGGACCTTTTTGGTGCATTCACTCACATCCATTATTTAAAACTGAAAAATGTCCTTCTTCCCATGAGCCATTTGTGAGTTGAGTTTTCCTAAACACACGGTTTCTATTGTATATCAAAGTGTGAACAAGCCACCATCAAACACGCATGCACACCCTTCCAGGCGGTGTCCTCGTCCTGCCAAGACGCCAAGCCCGGAGGAAGTGTAGACCACACACATCCACAGTAATGTTTTCCCTTTCTTCAGCTTTAGTATCCCTGCATTGCTTTTATCCCCTCTTTGTTTGACCCGAGGGGATAGAGGAGATGATGAGATGTGTTTGGGTGGAGGAAGCCGAGAGGAGGACGGCGATTGAAAGATATAAAATACGATCAGGAAGAAAAATATAAAGCCGGGAGCTCAGCACTGTAGGAGGAGAACTGCAACCACACAGCTCCGACTGTTTGGCCTCGAGTCGGGTAGGGCTGTCTGAATGGAACTGACGTTAGCAGGTCATCTTGACACAATAAATAAATAGTCTATGCTGTAAAAAAATAACACACACAATCTCCGCAGCTGAATTACTACGTCACGTTCTGCCCCCGAAACCTCTGTAGTCTCCACCCCGCGCCTGAATGTGACATGCTGCTCTTCCTGTCGCATCTTTCTTAAATCATCCCGTTCTTTATATTTAAATGGACTGAACTCCAGGGAAAGAAAATGTCTAGATCCAACTTATCAGTCATCGTCTGAAAACTGCTGCAGATTTAAACACCTACGGTCCAGAGCAGAGTTCTAATCGGGTAAATTGAAAATACCTGTGTGGGTGAGCGATGCATGGGGAAAATACTGTGTAATACTGTGTTGGAGTTTAGCAGAGATTAACAGGAAACATCTAAAGCCACAGATTTAACACCAGGCCCACGTTAATATTTTACAACTCGGGTTGATGCAACAAAGAGCACGCATATCAAACCGAAAACAGAATCAAAGGCTTCAAAAGTTGAGTGGGTCGGCTTTGTTTGAGCTTGTCATTCTTTCCTTTCTGGCCTGACATCTGAAGGCAGGAGGCATCAACAGCTCATCACCAGGCTGACGAGCATTTGTTCTTCAGGGATGGAATCATGACAAAATCATCAATGGCTGTTCCCCCCGTGACATTAAAGACCCTCTGCATCCACTGAGTCTCGTCTCCATGACAACCACAGTTGGACAGCTCCGGCAAAAGTGACGCAAAGAGCCCGTAAAATGTTTTCGTGCCCATTGTACGAGTTTGTGGTCTGTGCTTGGAAACATGAAGGATTCACCTTGATCGTGCGATGGAGAGCGTTGATCTGCACGGTTCCTTTTGAAACTGTCAAGGTGAAGGAGAAGCGGCAGACTCAGAAGAGAAGCCGAAAAGAGGAAAAACAGATGGAGGCTAACAGAGAGAGACATCAACGGAGCGATGGAATGATAGATTTCAGTATTGTTATATCGCCGTGGACGATATTTGTCTTTCATTGCTCCAGCGGGGCTGTCAGATGAGCAAAGGTTATCTGAATCTGAGAGACGTGGGGATGGAGCGATAGGGAGCTCAGAGAAACGTGGAAAAGCGGAAGGTGAGAGAAAGGTCAAGTCCGCCGACAACCCAGCATAATCTGAGAACGTGGATTACAGCTATGACTGAGCCACGCGCGCACACAAGGCTAATCTGTGGTGGGACCCCTGCAGGTCCTTGACCTTTTGCTGTAGATGATGAGACTGTAAACAGAGTCACAGCTGAATGATAAAAAGCTCCTCACCAGTCTCAGCCACTCTTCATTACCTTCTGTATCACGCCTGTGAGCTCAGTGTCCTCTGTTTTCTCTTTGCTATAATTTTCTTAATTGAAGTGTGTCTGTGTAAAAGAAGCAGTTGCCTTGGAAACGGCGTGCCTGTATCCTGTCGTCCTGTGGTATCACCAGAGAGGATTGTGAAGAGGTGTTGGAGGGAGGAAAATGAATGGAGGAAGAGTCAGAGGTGAAAGACGAGAGAGAAACCTCAACCCCCGTTAGCGGCTAATGGACGAACACTTCATTCAGTAATTTTCTCACTGTACACAAACACCTCGGATTTGAACAATGAGGACGTGAATTCAAAGACTGAGTTCACCTTACCTTGCCTACAAACCACTTTCTTTCCTTTCGTGTTCTTGAACATAAAAAAAACCACATTTCAGCTTTTGCAGGAAGAGAACAGGCATTTCACTTGACCTTGACCTTTGTCAACATGCCTCAGTAAATCAGCGTCCACAGGCCAGAACACACGAGTCATGGTGAATTAACTTATACAGAGGTGCATGTCCAACACACGGACATGACCAGGAAACAAAGGAGTGCATCGAAAGTCAGAGCAACCTCTCAAGAACAATACTTCTATGGTTGATCTCAGGCTGAGACGACTTAAATCTGAATGAGACCAGCACCCCGGGGCAGCGTTCCTCCAAAGAGACAGTAATACATGTTCCACGGTCGATTAATTAAACATTCATTGGTGGGATATGAATATTTATCTCTGCAACAAACTACAGAACATGTTTTTACTGGAATCCTTTCATCCCTAAAAAAAAAAAAAAAAAACCTGTATGCAGCATTTTCCTTGAACAACTGTTGTTAAACATATTTACAGAGGAAGTAAAAGCATCGCAGCTCTATGCAAATGATGTTAAATGCTCCCTGGGGATGTGGTCGCACCACAGAGCTGCCAGTTTGTTTTGGAGGCTTAGTGTTTCCTCTTTCTTGTCGTCATGACCACCAACAGTGAAACATTTGAAGCTTTTCTTTTGTCTGAGGTGGGAATAAATTGGATATTTTGGGGAGTTTTCTCAGACAAGAAAACTCATGAGGCAGCAGAAGGTTCCAACAAGCGTGTGTCAATAGATTGATTAATATGTACAAAATAGTTTATTAATCGGTGATATGTACTTCATGCATTTCCTTTGTCCTGTTTCTACGCAGGATCGCGTGTACTGGACGGACCTGGAGGATGAGGTGATCTACAGCGCCAACCGACTGACGGGACATGACGTGGCCACGGTGGCGGAGCACCTCAACAACCCGCTGGACCTGGTGGTGTTTCACGAGCAGAGGCAGCCCAAAGGTGAGAGAAGGGAAAATGGCAAATAGCTTACTTGAGCTGAAAACAAATGATGCCAAACATCAAATGTTAAATACTACCAACATATAAATAGTTTAGAATACAGCAGATATTATGCTTTAAAGCTCCATTAGGGTCATACAATAAGGTTGCTTCTCTCTATAGCACGTGAGAGAAAAACTGGACCACCACATAAAAGTCCGTCTTTGATGACATATTTGACTTTTGCTGGTGCTTTTGAGTTTGGGTTTTTTTCAGGGCAGTGTAGAAAAAGATGAAGCAACCATATCATCACATTACAATATCCTCTCTACGTTTCACTCACTGAAAAAAAAAAAAAAACTTGAAAAGAAAATGAATTTTCAAAGCTTCCATGTACAATAAACTTTTGTGCGGCTGGCATATGAACTGAGGGCTGGTTGCATGCCCAGGTGTGTGGACATCTCTCCATGCGTGAGTGCACAGTAGTTGGCATAACTGTGTGTGTGTGTGTGTGTGTGTGTGTGTGTGTGTGTGTGTGTGTGTGTGTGTATGAATGACAGCGTGTTCAAGCAATTTGTTTCCCTGAGTATGTTTTCGCCCCTCGCTCGGAGCAGTCTTGTCTGAGTGCCAGCGGAGAGCTAATTGTTTCCCCTCATCAATAAATCAAGAGTTCTGCTCAAAAAAGAAATGTGGAATTTAACCACGTTTTCTCCAAAATGCCACTGAGAGCTAAGTTATGAAACACCCAGGCCTAAGTGAGCAGAATGAAGCGTTGATAAGCTTTGACTCCTCCTCTCTTTTTTTCTTCTGTTAACCCCGATCAACACGTGATCAATATTTTTGACAGCCATCATAAAAACACCTGCTCTCCCTAACTCTCTTTGTTGTTCCTCTTTTATTATTCATCTGCTTTTTCCTTTTTTATCGGGGCAGTTGTTTGTTGAAGCCGACGCTCCGTGCTTTTGTTCTCCAGCTGCACCTATGGGAGGCGGTGTGGTGCGGAATGAGAGGCGAGGACGCCGGAGCTATCGCAACTAAAGAACAATCGCTTTTTTTCCAAACGTGTTTTCCTCTGTTCTTTTTTCCCGTTGCCTCCTTTTCTCTTTACTTTCCCACTTTCTCTTCCACCGCTCTAGAATTTAAATGTTTCGTCAGATCGGGTCATGACATTCCCAAAGAGCTTCATTTCTCATTATTATGGAAAGCAGGTATATGAGCAGCTTCGAAGAATTTAATTTAGCCTGTTCATATTACTGTACCGAAGAACGCATGTATTCCCAGATTAGTGAAATCTGGATGCAGCCTCCTCCCCTGATGGCTGGTGGTTCCTCTGATGTGTCGCGTCGCAGAATCAACCGCGACCTGACCTATTTCTGGTGCTTCCCCACATGGCGAGAGGAGCAGTGTTTCCGCACCACTCAGAGTCTGTAGCTGGGAAAAACATGTAAATTTTTCATTTGAGTCGAGAGATTAGACAAGGAAAGTTTACAGGCCCGTGTCTTAACCCAGGCTTCTCCTCATGGCCTTCTTCCATCTACAGTAAGTACACCTTCTGCTCTCGCCCCCCCAGCTCCCGACACCTGTAACATGGGCAGCTTACCCAACGGGGGCTGCGAGTACCTGTGTCTGAAGGCCCCGCAGATCACCGACCACTCCCCCAAGTACACCTGCGCCTGTCCTGAAGGAATGGAGCTGGGACCGGACATGAGGCGCTGCGCGATCGGTGAGTCGATTCCCATCACTCACACTCAGAGGGAGCTGCCTGAAGGAGTCTGACGCCGTGTAAGGCCTGTGATTGGGCACAGTGTCGAGCCATGAGGATTTTAAAGTGAAGTTTTACTCAATTCTGCTAAAATCCCTCCACCTCAACTATTAAGTATTAATGGATATCTATAAATAAGTCTGCCGCTTCAAACTCTGCAGAATATTAGAGGGTGTCTTATGTGTGCATGAAGGTCTGGAACATTTTGCATGTGCTGACAGACCAGTTTGGTTGGAGTTGCTGCTCATATTCTGACCCTGGAGTTTAACATTTCAGGAGATGGTCTGATGATAATATCGGATGTTAAGATGTTTGTGTAAAGTACTGTATCCAGTGTGACTTTTAAAGCCCATATCTTAGTCCAAACAACATTTTATCTGAATCCAGGATTTTAAAGCTGTGATGTTGAGTGGGTCATTAATTCCCTGAGCTTTCCCGTGTTTCCAGCGCACCATCGACCTTGTTTCACCGCTTCATGTCCCCATGAAGGAAAGGCACATGATATATTAAAATAGAAGCTCAAGCTCTTTTTGTCCTGTTCGTCAGTTCGACCCAGAACAACCACGACAGCTGTTCCAACCACAACCACGACAACAGCTCCCACCACGACGACGAGCGCCACGACCACAAGCACAACTGTCCCCACCACCACCGCAACACCCTCCACGACTCCTCCCACCACAACGAGCTCCACCTCCGCCGCCACCGCCACGCACAGGCCCTCGACCAGGCGCCCCACGACAACGTCCTCTCCTCAGAGACCCAAGTCCACCTCCACGCCGCAGGCTCGAAACCCCGCTGCCACCAGCACGGAGACGACCAGCTTCAGCAGCCCCAGTCAGACGTCGACGACTATGCGCACGCCGATCCTAGGCCCCGTGGCCCCAAACAGCATCCAGAGAGAAAGCAATGGCAACCTCTCCCACAGAGGTAAGGGTCGTAGTTCACTCGTGCCTGTGTGTGTGTGTGTGTGTGTCTGTCAGCCATCACCACACCTGCCACCTGCCGCTAAAGCTGCATGGAGCTGGAAATCCCACTTACATCAGTTTCCCTCTTCCCTTTCTCTGGCTTCCCCTCCATCTCTCTCTCTGTCTCTCTGTCTGCCTTTTACTGTATGTCATCTTTGTCCCCCCTCCCGCACACACACACACACACACTCTCTCTCTCTCTCTCATGTGTCTCTCAGTCTGTTCACCGTTGGTCCCTCATGAGCAGCGTGTAACAGAGCTGTCAGAGCTAACAGACGATCGTCCCCTCCATTCTCGCTTTGCACCTCTCATCACTCATCCTTACTTTCTGACAGCTGCTCTCTCTCTCTTTCACCATCGCTCTGTGGCAACATTCTGTTTTTTTGTTCTCACACAAACCAAGTTTTCGTGGTGAGCCCAGAAAAATGCTGCTTTACAGTTTGTTGCCCAGACACACACTGACAGCAGAATGTAGCGGCAGTAACGAAGGCGTGCAAAACCACAAAGCTACGACTTAAATTGCATTCGGAAGCAGAAAAGAATCTTTGATAGCCCATCAAAAGAAAAACGTCTCACCACGGGGCAGCACACTCTGTCGGGATAATTATGTTCAATTCAGTATTTTCAGGTTTTTAATTGTTCCAGCTTTTTCTGCATTGGGACATTAACATGGAAATCATAGCTGTACGGAGCCGTTAGCTTCTTAAACACGGTCATTATAATCATCATCATCTAAATAAGATGCTCTTTGCCACACTTTGCACAGCCTGATGGATAACGCCGATACCAATAAGAGGTAATAACAGTAAACTTTTTGTGGCTTGTTTATATTTCAAAAAGAATTGCAAAAATCTTGTTAAAGTTTCTCTTTAAAAAAGTGTTGGCTCTCGACCTAACTGTGTAAGCGCCTTGAGATAAACTGTTATCATTTGCTATGCTAATGAAATTTGATTTGAAAAAGCCATTCATTCCAAGGATATCATTATCAAACTCTGAATACAGAGACATTTAATTGAGACTTCATATTTAATAGTTCAGCCATTAAACTTTAATAATTTCACATATATTCAGAAAAATTGTGACCAAATATATAAAACTGGAGAATCGATTATATAAAGTCTTTTCTTCTGTAAAACCAAACTTCTCTTCAAAGTTAAGAACTCGAGAAGTGGATCTGATCCTTTTTTTTGTCAGTAGCCCCGGGGGCCCCAGGATTAATGTCGTTACCATAGAAGTGTTTTCTGTTATTAGAGTTCCGCACGCTGCTGTACTGTGTTTGAACTCCCATTTTACAACACTGCATTTACATCAGAGACATTTTTCATTAAAGTGAGAAACCAGGAGAGCGAGCGGCTCGGGGATGACAAAGGTTCGCAGAGGGAGAGGAGTGGGGGCGCGTAATGAAAGTTGCAAATGGGCGTGAGAATCGGAGGAAAAGTAGGGAGACAAGAGGAGGACGGGGAAATGAGAAAACGAGCCGCAAAGTAAATCTCAGGATTGTTAAAAACAAAGGGTGCAGCTTTAAACAATGAAGAGGCTCACAAACACGGAGCGAGCGGGAACGTGGAGCAGGGAGGAGACATGACGCTCAGGAGGGGAGAAACTGGGTTCATAAGGATGAGAAGGTGATTTTATGGGAATTATAGAGAACTGGTTGGCCTCGTCACTCTTGTGAAGAATGTTTCTTCAGAATTGCTAAGAGTCAGGAGCATGTTTCCTCTGGTTTCTGAAGTTCTCAGCCTCCTCGCCCCACCACAAGCGCTCCTCACACAGGAGGAGGTGCAGGCACCAAGGAGAAAATGGGGCATGAACGAGACGTGTTTCCAAACCCACGGGTCATGTGTTATCATTTCTAACTCGGCGCACACTGTCGAGTTCGCCGGCGTCAGCTGCTCACACACGCGTGCGGTGCTGCAGCTGCCGTCGTTTGGAAGCACGGTGGATGCTTAAAAAAACCATCTGGTGGTGCTGATGGCTGCAATGTTCATCAATCTTTAAGCACCATCAGACAAACGCTGCTGCGCTGTCAAAGGATTGCTGAGGAGGGGATCTGTTCTATGAATGTCTTCAGAGTAGATCTCACATTGTTTGCTTAGAGAACTTGATAAGAATGATGTCACTCAACTCGGAAACAAGAAAACAGAACAGATCCTCCAAAAGTTTCTCTAATGTTGGGTTTAGACGTATCAGCCACTAATTATTTCATCAGATATTATGCAATCAGAACATTAAATATAATATATACATGTTAATATTATCACTTTAATGCATTTGTTTGTTCATCTCAACTGTGAGGTGTCTGTTAATCTGCCTCACTGGACTCATTAAAACCATCTGATCGCACTTGGGCTAATGACTAGCCTGCTGCTAACAGGCGCGTGAGGCGCAGGATTTCACTGACCTGTTGGAGGGTGAGGGTTGAAGGGGAGGGAGACCACAGAGCATGAACACTGTGAAGGCGTGCTGTGGAAATCCATTGTTCCCAACCATCAGGTCGCGTTCCAAACCTGGCCTCTGTAATGGATCGCCTCCTGAATCCACACTTTGAACAGAATAGGATTCAGCGCTCGTTGAAATTGCATTTGTCTCCTCTTATATTAAATAGCATCTCCTTGCATTTACATACACGCCGCGACGTGATTCATCAGCATCTGGAAGTGAAACCTCTGTGCACATATTATGTAAATGAATGTATGTTTTTTATGCTTCTCTGCCGCTGCAAAGTTCTCTCTTCTCACTGCCGGGGACTTGGGGGGGGGGCGATGCTTTGGAGTACAACTTTTTGCTCAGTCTTTATGTTTTTCTTTTCTTCTTCTCTTCATCTCAGCTGCGAGTGATCACTACCTCATAGGTAACAACATCACAGTAGCTGTTCTGGGGATAGTCATTCCTATCGGTGAGTACCCGACTCCGTGCCGCTGTAGTGTTCGCTCTCCGCCCGCCTGCTTCTCCCTCCTCGCTTCTCCGTCTCATGCTTGTCGCTCCGATCCCGTACGTTGTGTTTGCAGATGGTGTTTGACTGCGTGTGTGTTTCTACCCCCCACTCCACTGATTACAATGACTTTATTTTTCGATTTAGCAACAAGGAATTGCCTTTTGAAAGTGTCGGTGATGTTTGAGTGAGCGTGTGTTGTCTTCATTAGAGATATTTCAGCAAATGAAAAACGTAATTCAGGACCAGCTGCTGTGGCATTAAGCTCCTGCTTCCGCTCAGATCGTACGTTCCTTTCACGCTACTATCAATCTGACCTATTTCTGTGACCCAGCGGACTGAGAACACATCAGTTTTAGAAAAGGAGGAAATATCAAAGGGCTGAGCAGGGGATTAATGAGATGAAATAGTGTTTAAGGCCCTGGAGCGGTGCAAATTTATGTCCTAGGAAATAACAGTTTTGTCTGAACATGGTGGAAAAAGATATATATATATTATCATTTCATCACTGCGCCATGTTAATAAAGGTTAGCCGTACAAACGGGAGTGCATGTTACCAGCTGGTAAAGTTAATCTTTTCTATTAGCTCTGATTAAAATCTAAATTTATGGAAATAAGTAAAACATTCATGCTTAACTTAACCGAGAAATCGTTTCCATGTGCAAATGACCTTATAGCAGCAGTATGTTGCATTAATTGAGATCTCTTTCATCCCTAATATGAATACTTTGATTAGTTATGGGAACGCCGACAAATGCTAAAGCTATTATTCTCTCCCTTTTCATTCTCAGCGATTGAGATACCAGCTCATTAAAACAACCCCAGAGACTGTTAACTCTGTCCAATCCATTCCCCCATCCCGTCCCCCACCGCAGCACATAAATCCCACCATTCTGCATTTTTTGGCAGCTCGGAAACATTAATTATGGTGGAGGTTCCGCCAGGGCCCGATTTCTGCACCTCAGTTCTCTTCTTGCGCAGCGTGCCCACCCACAGCTGCTGCGCCAGGGTGAACAGCCCAGACAATGCTTATTAGCTGAAGCAGGGCTGTTGCGCCGCTCTGTAATTGGAGTGAAATTTCCTAAATGATACAAAAGCTGATGTTTTTTCATTTAAACCAGGGAGACATTTTTTCCTGTGTGTGTGTGTGTGTCTGAGAAGAACAAAGGCTGATCTGGGGTTTCCAGCCCGCTCTTACAGGGCTCTCAAGTGCCTATCCAACAAAAGAGCAATTAGATGGGGCTTATGTTGCTGATGCAGACATGTATGGATGTCAACACACACACACACACACACTTTTTATCGCTCCTCATTGACACACATCTGGTTTGGCTGCTCCTCCTCTCTCTCCCTGTCTACACACACACACACACACCAGGGTCCTACAGGGCAGCTTGGCAGTCATGCTGATATGGTAATGAGAGGAGAGAGATGGGGCTTATCTGAAATCCTCCAACCCCCACGCACCTCCACCACCCCAACAGCCTCCCTCTCCTCCCTCTCTCCTCACAATCCTTTCATAGTCTGCCCCCCCCCCCCCCCCCCCCCCCCTCCTTTCATAGTCTGCCCCCCCCCCCCTCGCCCATTCTCCTCCCATAACCTTGTCCAAAAACCAGTCAGACTGTCGGCAGATAACATTTCATTTCTTTAACCCAGACGAGTGAAAAATTATAAATCGTTGCCTAAGTGTTGCAGCACTGATTTAATATGCTTCATCCAGAACGCCTAAAAGGTCTAATCAATGTTTTGTTCAGTGCGTGTGTGTGTGTGCATGCAGGGATTTATTGTTTGGTAGTTGTGCATGTGTGTGTTTGTTGTGGATTATTCTATGTAATTGATGGAGTGTAATATAATGTATGGGTGCAATATGAAGGCTCATTGTTTTATCTATAGCTCCAGTTTGGACTGAAACATACAAACAAACTTTAAATAACTGATGGATACGCAGGGTTTCCCACAGGAAGCATCTTGTGATCGATCATCTACACTTTGGTTTGCAGATAAATAAATAATAGTTCTCATAAAAATATTCTACAGCGATCTGATGTATGTAATTCTGTGAAACGATGTCTCAGTGGAGGCGGTCTGAACGAGAAATCTGTCACCAACCCTAAGAAACTAGGTTTCATTTTGTGACACTCACTCCTGCGCCATTACTACAAAAGGGGGTGTGAGAGTCGGCCGTTTCTGTCCCCTCCTAATATCTCGGGTGAGCTTCCACTTCATTTGAAAATCAAAGTCAGAAAATAATGAGCCCTCAGACCTTGGAGGAGCGTGTGCGACGTGTGTTTGTGTGCGTGAGACAGTGCTTAAAGCGCCGCTCTGTGTCCCCTGGGCTGTGTTAACGCTCCCGCCGTGTGTTGTTGTTGTGTGTGTGTTAAACACATGCAGTCCCTATCCTTGCCACAGTGGTCATCGGATTGCTCTGCACCGGCGGCTACCTGGTCTGGCGCAACTGGCGACGCAAGAACACCAAAAGCATGAATTTCGACAACCCGGTGTACCGCAAAACCACAGAGGACGACGACGACGAGATCCACATCGGGCGACACAGCGAGTCCATCGGCCACGTCTACCCAGCCGTGAGTGGAGGCCACAGTCAGCCCTTTATTGCGCTGCCACTAGGGGGCGGCATCACAGACAGCAACTCTCACTGGTACTCGGGGGCGCCGGTGCACACCAGCGGCAAATGAGAGGATCCGCAGAGGAAGCGAAGGAGTATTTGGGAAATGGGAGGACACGCCGGGGTTCGGATAAACCTGTTTGTTGTTACTTGTAGGCCTGGTGGAAAGAAAGAGCAGGCTTGCACACTTGTCTACCCTCGCCCTTCACCAGTTCACCATGATCATTCACCTTCATAGACCATAACCATACGCAAATACGCTTATCAACGCCTGATCCTCAAAGCCGGCGTCATATTTATTTCTACATGGTGTTTTTTTCCTGACACCGAAAAGGAACCTATCATCCTTTGTTTACAAAAAGCAGCAGCAAAAGTATCACGTTTTCTTCCACTCATGCTCACTGGACGACAGAAAATATGCACCACGAGGTAGAAAGCGTGTCTAAGTCGGTGTTGTTTTCGCTGCTAAAATAATCACAGGGGCCATCCATACATTAAAGGGCCACTGAGGCTTAGATAATGACTGTCTGTCTCCAAGCAGTGAAACAGAGGTGTGTGTGCTGCAGTGGCATCTGTTTATTAGAGGGGGCAAAAGATATTTTGGTGGTGAGATGCCTTTGAGGAGGAGGAGGAGGAGGCGGAGGACTGGCTTTAAAGTCATCGCAGAAGAGAAAGGACAAGTAGAGCAGAGGCTAGAGCAGGCCAGGATTTATTTATTTAATTTTTTCAACAGTGCATAGTAACACCATGACATTACCCGTCCCTTATCTGAATTGAATTTTTCATATTTCATCCCAGTGTTAAGAAAAGATATCTGGGAACACAAATCAGAAACGAGGACAGTTGCAGAGTTGCAAATACATTTTTCAGGATCGTTTACGAGACACAAAACTGCAGTTTAACTCCAGAGCCAATGCCAGCTGCACTTTGCTCTCACATGCTCTTGGATGCAGAGTGCACTTGTCATCAGGACGCTCCGCACGTTTATTGAATATATTTGTTGGTTTGAAGTATCGGCGAGCGAGCAGGGGAGGGCAGCTAAAAGAGGATTACGGGGGGATGGGAGAGTAGCGCTTTGATCGGTTGGCATGGTAACACAGATTTCTTTGTGCTGCTCCGTAGAGGAAGGAGGCGAAGAATTCTGGGTATCACTGGCATGATGACAGACTCCAACACACACACATACGCACAAAACAGGTGCCTGGCTGAGTCGTATTAAGATTCAAGGTCGAGGTAACAACTGGCCTCAGTGAAAGACTGAAGAGAGAGAACTCTCTCTCTCTCTCTCTCTCTCTCTCTCTCTCTCTCTCTCTCTCTCTCTCTCTCTCTCTCTCTCTCTTCTCCACCTTCTGTACAAATCTCTCTTGCATTGTCATTTGGTCTTTTGTTGTGTCCTTCCTTCTTTTTCTTCCCCTTTCTTTTTTCCGTGGCGACTCAGGCTGCCAGAGGAATCAGGTTGGCATTATGTGGGCCAGACATTTGCAGCTGAAGGCTTGGCCCCGCGTTCCTCGCATAGAATCAGCCGGAGAAGGAGGGAAAGAGTAGGAGGAAGAGGAAAGTGAGGACTGTCGGAGGAGAGAAACTAAATTCCAGGCTTCCACCTTAACTTGAGCCTTTATCTGTTTTCTCTCTCACTATCCCCCCCCCCTCTCTCTCTCTCTCCATCACCTGCCTTCTGAGGTAACCGTCTTTTTATCTGCTGTTTGCAGCGTGTGGCACTCAGTCTGGAGGATGACGGCTACCCCTGAGGGGTGGGATGCAGGCCGCCCCCCCTCCCGATCCCCATCCATGGCCCCTCCTCTCACCACAGCCTCCACACCACTGCAGTGAGGCCAGTCCACCGCAGAGGGGAATGAGAAGGAGTCCTCATTTTGCCTTTAAGGAGCAAGGATGACTCGTACACCTCAGAACCCCCCCCTCCCCTCTTCCCTCTTCCTGCTGGGGTAACATTACTACCACTACTAGCCACTAAACTTCTCCTCTAGTGCTAGTTTCAGTAGCTTCTGCTCCTCTCCTCTTGGCCTCTCGTTAGCGGTAGTGGTGTCTGAAATGCTGCTTGATGATCTCTTTCTTCACACTAACCTCATTCGGCAGTCTCAGTGCACATTGTAAATAAGAAGGCTGCCTGGCCGCTGTACAAGGGGAAAGAAGCCAGCGTTGGATATTTTTAATTCCTCAGATTATTTATTTGTTTGCATTTGCTGTTGTAAATATGTACGGAGCGTCTCCTCGGTACACGGCCACTTCCAACTTGTTCCAATTTTCCAAGGGTACACAGTCGAAGGCAAGGGCGTCATTTTTCTCCTGCTCCTTTTACATCATAAGTTACATCACAGGACAGAATATCCTCCCCTCAGATCAGCCCCACAACGTACTGTACGTGAAATATAAATATAGCCAAGGGGAAAGGAGACATATGAAAGATGGGAGGTCGAAAGAGTAAAGGAAGATGATTCAACTTTTCCTTTTTCAGGGGAATGGGAGGATTCGTGCCACCAGAGGGTCATGCCTCAAGGCATAAAGGCAGCAGGGCAGAAAAGGCAAAGGATTATGGGTAATCCTCTCCCCTGATATGAGCGCTACGCCTACAGTTTATAAAGAACTTGAGATTGTTTACTCATTTGGCAAAGCGTGTGGGGACTAACGACTTTGTTCCTGACGTTCAGTTTGAGTCTGCTGCCGTCGATCTCGTGTTCTGACAGCGGACCTTCCAGGGACTGGTATTCAGATGTGAAAATAGTGCGAGACCTGTCTGGTTTTCTGCTGTTTAAGGGTTGGATTTAAACGTGGACTTGCACACACTGTATTGGAATCCTGTAGGACAGAGGTTGGGAACCTCAGAGAGCCATGAACGCCACCATCTTTGACGGCAAAATACGGCAACTGTCTCTGCCTCATCTGCGTTGCCTACCCGACAGACAGACTGACACCGCGACATGTATGTCACATGCAGCCGGACTTCCCCTGGTCGCTGCCTCATAGGGAACCGGCTTTCTAGTCACCATGGCAACGGTAAACAGCGACCGTTGCACGCTACAGTGGAACTTCAGATAGATCGACTGAGACCGGACCGTAGTTCCACTGTAGCGTGCGACGGTCGCTGTTTACCATTGCCATGGCGACTAGAAAGCCGATTCTATGCGAGGGCTCTCTGCGAGCCAGATGCTGCCATCAAAAGAGCCACATCTGGCTCGTGAGCCGTAGGTTCCCAACCCCTGCCCTGCTGTAGGACATGAAGTTGGAGATCAGGTCTGGGAATCCAAGGTAAAAACTACTGATGTGAATATTATTAACACTATGAGCCTGCTAAGTGAATATTTTCCTGCTGTATTTAGCCTCAAACAGCACTTTCAACTAGTTTCAAACTTGAATTTGCAGCGTTCTTTTTAACCACTGCCCCACACAGACATCAGTGTTTGAAGCGTCTGAGTTCACTTATCCAGTGTTTCAGTGGCTGCACACCGCCGACTTCAATATCGGCCTCATCGCTCGTCCCCCTGTTAGCGACTTGGCTGTTTGTTTTCTGGATGAGATGGAGTTGGGGGGGGGGGGGGGGGTTCCTCGTGGGGGGGGGGGGGGGGGGGGGGGGGGTGTTCCTCGTGGTCGCGGCCGTCCTGCTTCGTACGAACAGATGACTAATTTGCTGAGGCTGACTGAGCCGAGCGCTGATTTGAAGTGAGAGCTGGAGAGGAGTCTGTGTACACCAGCATGAAGAGCTGATCTTCCTCTGCCTCGCCACAGATGCGCTTCCAGCCCATTGAGCCAGATGGAATTCATGCCCATTGAATATGGCAATAATTGCTCATAATGTGTTGTAATGGTGAATTACCAGAAGTCGTTATGACAGAATAACACCATCGCTGTTCCACGTTGTCATGGAGAATTGACAAGCTTCCCATTCTGGGTGTCATTTAGGCTCCATGTCGGACATTTTGTCAACATCAAGCACTCTTTCAGTGCATTAAATATGATGCAGGGCTGCCTCTCATTGTCCCAGCCACGCAACACAGTCATGTTCCGTTCTGAGAATAACAAATCTGGACAACAGTGCGTTGAGTCGGGCTAAGGAGCGCTTCTGTTTGACTCATGATAAACCTGATATATGACTGAGTATAAAGAGAAAGGCATAAGCAAGGTAGTGCAAACGTTCCTCCTGTCTGTTAACATGTACTCAGTTTAGATTCATATATTCATGAGAGTGGACACGTTTTCCATCAAGGCAGTTCAAGGGCCAATGCTCCAAACCAGTGGGGGGGACCAGGTTTGCCTTTGTCCTTAAGACGGAACTGTGACCATGCAAACAAGAGAACGATTCTTCTGCAGCCAGAAGAAAAGACAAATAATTGAACCCTGATGAGGCAGTGAAATGCGTTCCGTAGTGGAGGGCACTGTGCCTCAGCTCAGCGGGATCCATGGGCTCCTGAAGCGTTCTGTTTGCAGGCAGGATTGTGGATTGACAGCCCCATGAAACAATGCACGCTCAGTTTCACGTTTCTTCATATAAACCTCGTCTGAAGGAAACGATGAAGATACTTCATATTTGAAATTAAGTAAATTACTAACCCACTGCCGATGTGAACCCTGGGCTGAGTCAGCAACACCCCCTCCCCCCCCCATGTTTGCTTCAGGTCTAATGGAGTTCCACACTGAATGGTTTGGAGTCAGGAGAATAAATTGCTTTATTTATTGAGGTGAGTGAGCGTGGCGTTGTGGAAAAGTTATTATTGCTACAGCGGGAAGACGGATTGGCTGATTCCTTTTGCGGCCACCTTGAGAGCTCTGGAGGACGCAGGAAAAGTCAAGAGAGGTGTTTTGGTCTTTCGTTACATAGTGGGGTGGTGGAGGACGTGCCCTGTGTTTGCGTGGAGCATCCAGGCACTAGTCAATCAGCATCATGTTTTACTGAGACCATCCCCGACAGTTTGACAGTGGGTTTTATTTTGTGGAGAAAGATGTTACATGTTCTTAGCTGATCAAATCAAATACTAACAGTCTTAATAATCCTACATGGAAAGTAATGATATGCTGTAATTATTATAGTGTTCCCTGTGTTTAAGCCGGCCTGCCGCTTGTCCTGTCTTCCCTCTGCGCTCTCTCTTCTAATCTTTACCGAGCAGAGTCTCGCTCACGCTGCTTTTACAGGGATGCAGTAAACATCATCCGCATTTCTCCATCGCTTCACCTCCTCATGCGCTATAAAAAAAAAAAAAAAAAAAAAAAAAACCCTAACACCAGCTGCAAAGCAAAGCTTCACCTCTGTCTGTGCTTGCTTAACCACTGGAGTTTAGTTTAGCTTCCTCTGTGGACCCTCGTTCTATCACCCTCCCATCTTCATCTTTCCTAATAACCTGGAACTAAGAATATCGAGGGAAGCCCCAGAGCTGAGAAACCTCCTCATGCTGAACCAGCGAACAGACAAAGGAGCACCACTGAGCCAGGAGGAGTCGCCCCGCCGTCCTCCGGCTGCACTCTGGACCCTCATTGACTCCACTTGGCTGACATTTAGCTCTCGTTGACCCAGTGACTCTCCTTCACCAACTGGTTCCTCGTATTATCATGTGATTTTTTGGTAAGTCTGTAAGTGATTTGTAGTTGATGCTCTCTCTTTCTCCTCACCAGACCATTCCCAGTTTCATATATTTGATCTACTTGATGTTTGATTACTTGAAGGGCCGTGTTCAGTCGCCTGCATTTTTCTACCTGTCAGTCTAAAATGGAAGTACTGGGGGATGGGGGGTTGGGGGGGGGGGTTGTGAAATCTTGTTTGTGCGAATCTTTTCATGTGTTAGGACGATGACGTACAGAGGTAACATTTTGATAAATGACATGGATCTGAACATTCAACTAACGGTCTGTTCTTTGAATATCGAGGCTTTACTGAAGAAGAAGAGTCTTGAAATTCAAGAACAATGTTGTAATTTAATGAGGAAAAACATGAGTATATTGCAAGAATAAAGATAAAGTCATTTCTTTGATTTCACTCCTTTTTGGACCAGTCTGCCCTCCGTTGTTCCTGTGGGCGACAACTTCTCAACATTTTATAAGCACAACCTTTTCAAAGTCCTGACACGTATGAAAAATGGCACTAATGAGATCAAAGATGACGTTTTGTGTTATTTGTGAAACTAATTGAAGTATAACCAAACCAGATGCTCCACATTCATCATGTAAAGCCAGATGATGAGCAGACCTTCTGGTGTTCAAATTTGTAATATTATGACTTTTTCCTCAAAAATTACGACTTTATTTTGCTAAATTAAACTTTAGTCTCAGTTAAATTACATTTTATTGCATTAATTTATTTCATTTTTTTCTTCAACCTACTACTATAACTTAACAAATATTATGACAACCTTATTTTCCAAATCTCTGAATTTATTTTCCCCTTTGAAGTCGGGAAAAGGTCCCTTCTGATATTAGAAAGTGTGGGGTTCCATGTCGACCTGTGTTAGTGTGTTTGAAATGTTACCCATGAGTCACCCCGCCTGCGAGGAAATCTGAAAAACTAAAACAAAACGAAAACATCCGGGCCTCTGTCCATTCCGCAGCCATACGACAGGCATTTTTTTACGCTGTTTGTTGCACAAACCTTCAAGAAGCCTTCTGCACTGTGTAAAGAGATAACGTTCTTAAGAGGGGGTATGGGTGGGTGGTCGGTCCAATGGTCCAGTCGCGTGGTTTTGAATCATTGACTTGTAAATACGTTTTCATACAGCAAAAACCTTTTGATAATGTTTTAAATGTACCTGTAAAAAAAGATGTACATACAACCTCTGGGGTAAAAAGGAGTGTAGACTATATATGAATTTATTTGTACACAAGAGCACTGGATTTCTTTACTACTTGATTGTAACTAAAAATTAATAATCTGCCAAAGTGTTTTTATTTTACTTTTTTCTCTCCCGTCTGATCCCTTTGTTTGCTTTTTAACAGCATTGCAGATTTTTAGTGTTCATACTGTATTTAATTCCTTTAAATAGATTTTGTTGTGTGTTTTCTTTTTTTTTGTTTTGTTTTTTTTAAAAGGGTTATTGTTTTAATTTATTGGTGCCTTGTTTTGTGCTCCTGTACTTTTACTCTTTTCTGTTCTTCTGTGTTACGTGTCTGCGGGAGGGAGGGGTGGGGGGGGTGGGCGTTAACAGGTGGATTGGTTAGGGATGGGGGCGGGGCAACGGGGGAGTTTAAAACTTAGCAACTTCTGTACTTACATGGAATATGTGTACTGTATGCCAAAATGGTCTCACTCACGTTTCTATGAAATCAAGCTGTTGATAAATATCTCTATATATTGATATATTAAATTTATAAAAACTGTCCCACCTTCAGTCTTGTAGTTGTTTTATGTAACCAAAGGAAACGTTGACTTTAAAGTAGTTCATCGCAAGTTCCCGGAATTATTCCCTGAGACATGGGTGAAAGTGCACAGACACAACCTTAACTCTGACTCTGCCGACGTGTAGCTCATTCTCTCTTGGACCATGTTTCTGTCCTTTCACCAATTTTCATGGAAATGTGCTCTGTAGTTATCTGTGTGAACCAAACAATCAGACAGCGAAGAAAACAAGTGAGGACGCACGAGTCAAATCAAAGCTCGTGTTGAGAGTGGCTGTTTAAACATTGTGATGCCTCCCAGAGATCTGGATTCACTTTGTTGTGCAGAAAAAAAACAAGATGACAAGTTTTCCTGCTGTGGACTACAGATTATTATCAGATTATCTTGGTTCCATTTGAACACGCTGCACGTGTTGACGTGTGACTCCTTTGTAGTCGCACATCTTTGGCTGTTCATTCACATCAAAGACAAATTGTAGGATTTTACAGGAGAGCAAACAACCTGCTCTGAGGTTGGAGCTCCACAAACCATGCAACATGCTGCACTAATAGGTCACAGGGCGTGCGTGTGGGATCTGCCAAACGCGAACTCAGGTCAGAATCAAACGAATACATTTCCTTTGAACTATCATAGGTGAGCGACGATTCAATTAACTTTCACTGTTTATCTTTAGCTGATTGAATTCTGCCGCACCGCAAGAACAAGACTCTGATTAACGAGCGTAGAGACAACGTTTTAGCTGCAACGTGTGGCCATGAGAAAAGAAGTGGGTCACGGGGGCTTTGTGCTGAGGCGCTGCTGTCTTCTAAACACCCGTCTTCAATTTGATGGATTTGATGATAACTTCTCTCTTAGCTAGAATTTTGCAGCTCAAATGCTGCAATTTTTTTTAAATATTTGATATTCCACCTTCCTTGAAGTTCCTTGTATTTGTTATTATTATTATTATTATTGTAGATCCTGTGGTGAGTCCTCGTTTGGGCCTTGTTTTCCTGAAGGCACGCGAGTTGCTTTCACATCTCTGTGTCCCATCACATCGTGTTGTGTTCCTTTGACGATAGACGGCGTTGACGCTGGCCCTGTTTGTTTCCTCCGTTCCTCCACGACGCTCTCCCGCCCCAGGGAACAAGGCGAGACATGTACAGTAAAGTCAAGGAGATGCAGAACTCAAGAGAGGGGGTAAAATGAACTGACAGTGCAAGCAAGAAGTCAGAAGACTCAGCGGGGAGTCTGGCCGGGGGAGGGGGAGGGGGGTGAGGCTGTGTGGACCCTGGAGCGTTGTGAAGTGTGACAGTTCATCGGGGATTTGATGGATGAGCCGGCGGCGAGAGTCGGCTCTGGATGTGGGCGCTCCCTCGCCTTCCCACTGTTCCCAGGTTGCTGTTGCTCTTCATTGTGGATTCAGCGCTGGCCGCCCTGTGCCGTCATCTCCCCGAGCGTTACAGGAGTCAAGCAGGCTCAACTGCTTCATTCAAGTTTCACGATAACTGGAGAAGTCATCTCAGATCAAGGGGTTTGGGTCTTACTGGTTACGCTCTGTACTTTGCAGTAAAGGTGCAGTGCCCTCTGTTCTCGGAGCCACTGTCAGAGGGGGAATTTAGATTTAGATCTAGTTTTACTCTAAACGCTCTTCTTAATAATCCATGTGTGAGGGTTTGAAATCAGTGTGCTTAGTGGAAGACGCCTCTGAAGCCTTTGAAAATGTGTCTTTGACCTGACTCCACGCTCTGAAGTTGAAGTTCAGGCTCCACCTGCAAATATGGAGTTAAGTTCTCAATGTGACCTTAAATTAAAGTTTTGAAAACTTATCAAACAGTCCTTTTGTTTCTCTGATGAGAAACAAAATGAATAACACTTTTAATTTTAGCATTTTTTGATGTTTAATGGAATTTTCTCTGATTTTATGTTGCAACAGCACCTGCGCGATTGTTCATGAGCTCTTTTATCTCTGTCTTTGACTGGGAGACCTTCAGAAATAAAAGCCTGAGGGAAACTGCACAGTCATTACTCCGACACAATCCTTTTTTTAGTTTAAGCTTCAGATTGGTATTTCTCCTCAGGATCAAACTTGATTTGCCATGCAGAGTGAAGGAAAGGTTTTTATAATCGGGGTTCACGAGGAGAGCAACTTAAACATAGAACTGTAATCCTCAGTAAGACCTGCTCATAGCTGTTGATAGCTTTTCTGCAGATTCTGTTTCTGAGTTGCGGCCGATTGAGGTCTGATTTGAATCACCCGTCCTTGACACTTCAGCTGTTTCCTCATGACGGCGACGAGTGTGAACTTCTGAGTAATAAGTTTCCATCGTTCCCTCAGTGGCCCTGAATAAAATCATCCACAGATTTTTTTTTTTTTTTTTGCCTCTGTTTGAAGCTGTTAGAGGTCACATCGAGTTTCTGGCTTCAAAAATAACAAATTGACTCAGTCAATTATTCTTTCTGTCGAGGACGTTCGCTTTGTGTGGCGAGGAATATCCGAATCCCTTTATTTGTGTGTGTGGCTCCAGACACTGAGTGTGAGAGTGTGCTCTCAAAACTTGGTGGAAGGACGGAGCACGGACCAAAAAGACAGAGACACAGACGGACACATTTCACCTCGGAAGTGTCTTTAAAAGCTGCTCGGAGCCTAAATGCAGAGAAAACCTTCCACTCCCTGAACTCCGGCACTAATCTATTTCTCTGTTCAAGTCCCGGTGACAGTCTGCTTTCACAGCCCCCCAGTGACTGCAGCCTCCCACCTCAACACTCCTCCTCTCGTCTGCTCTGGATGCTCCGTCCGCCTCTATTAGTTAACGTTCTGCGTTAGTGGAGCATCCAGGTGGTTGAGTGCAGGAGCACCTCCCCTCTCAACCTGCCACTTAAATATTAATCAAATATTTGGAGAGCCTGGATTTGCAAGTGTACTTAGGAAAATGTTTCGGGAACAACAGAGCTGACCTTAGAGTTCATGCCTCCTCCTCCTCCTCCTCCTCTGGAGGGAACTTCGAAATTAAAGTCTTGGTACAAATTTGAATTTATAAAGTCGAGTATTTTCCCTTTTGGCTTGAAGCGCAGTTAGGAGTTTTTGAAGTTAATAATGAGATACATTTGTGCTGCAGGATGTTTTTTAAAATCCCATCCATCATTATAAATTGTTGTGATGATATATGTTGAAGTATTATCCCCAACTCCTCTGACTGACCCTCTTTGAAGTAGTTTAGTTCAGTCTGTATCTGAGGACGTGCAAATACATGGATGAATTGAATGCAGAGTACAGACAATGGGCTCCGACGTGTCTGAAGTGGAGCATAAATGAACCTTTACCTGTTTCATCAGCTTCATTTCCAGGCAGCTGCTCTCAGTGTAAACACACCTGCACGCTCGGAAACGAACAGTGTCGGCAGCGAGCAGAGCTAAACAGCGGGATATTTCCCTCAGGAGGTGAAGGAGACTGGATGTCGGGCTCAGATTCCTCAGGTGTCTGGAAACATGACTCCAAATGAATGATAATGTGGCTCCGAGTCTGCTGGATATGTAAATAAGCAACTGTTTGCAAACACATCCTCCTCATCAACTTCAGAGGGGAGCCGACGGTTTGCTGCACTGCCCCCAAGTGGCCAAAGAAAGTCAATCAGTCTAGGTGCAGTTTTAATTTTGTAATTTCACCCCCCGGTGAACACCAACACCTGATTAACATGTCGGCTGCAGTGAATTAGAGAACCCTGCTCCATCCATCCTGGAAAACTATGCATCAAACCGTCAGAACTGCGATTACGCACAAACACTATGACACAACAAGCTGCTAATCTTCGCCACTCTTTACCGAATATATGTCCAGGGCCCGTTATTCTCTCAGTCCGCTCTTACCTCTGTTTGCGTTCCCTGTAGAGGTGACGCAGGTTTACGACTCTCCTCTCTCAAATTAACCGGCGAAGGGTTTCACAAGCACTGCAGTAAAAGTTGCCTGCAAAAACGCAAATGGACAATCATCAGCCTCTTTTTCAGTTGGGTCCATTTGCATCAGCTCTTTCCCTTCATTTCATCCCTCCCTGCACTTTCTCTGTCTTTCACTCCCCCCCCCCCCCCCCTTTTTTTTTCTTTTACCCCCCCCCCCCCCCCCGTCTCTCTTGGTCAATTTCATTTCTTTCCTCATCAGCATTTTTGGCTTTTTTGTAAAATAAAAATCCCACCGCGGCTCCGTTTTGTGTTGCAGCGATAAGCGGTTTGAAAGAGAAGTGGTGGCTGTAATATTCCACATCTGGCCTCGTAAAGTTAGCGCCATGAAGTCTTTCTGTTTACCCCCACCCCTCTGCTGCCTCTTCCTCCCTCTCTTCCTCCTTCATGACAGTTCCTATTATCTCTGGGATAATAAGTTGCACAGATTAGCCATGAGGGCTGGGTGGTGAGGGGGCAGCAGTACGGAACAGTTTGCTTATCTTTCTGTGCGTCTTTGTACTCAGAGACTACTTAGTGCTGTGTGTGTGCAGCCATTAATGTTTCCCTGTCTGCGTGTGTGTCTGGATCCATGGGGTCTCTGTGTCCATCTGTATTCGCATTCATCTGCCTGAATTCACGGGCAGGACAGCGTGTGTGTGTGTGTGTGTGTGTGTGAGGGATGGTGTCTGCAGTTGAACACGCTAGAGGAGGAGTTGATGGGCTAAGTGCCGTTACCAGATAATTACAGCTAAAAGTCTCTGTGCTAACGAGGACAGCTCATCATCACGTCGCTGGCAGAGGCCACAGAAAACATCTGCAGTTCAGATGAGGAGCAATGTGTGTGTGTGTGTGTGTGTGTGTTAACATGACAGCCAAGCCCTGAGATTCATATGTTCAATAAGAACCACCCTCATAGTGTTTGCATGTGTGAGGTTACACACACACACGCATATCAACAGGAACACTGTATATCAGTGTAATTGGCACCAGAGCGGTGAGAGTTGAGTTGGAGGGCGTTCACACACCATCTGTAATGGGCTCATTCTTCACTTCCTGTGATGGGATTGTTCCCCCACTAAGTGCAGTCTGTACACACACACACAGGCAATCACTGTGCATCATGCAATTACACCAAAACATCAAAAGTGCTATTGCCCCCACATGTCCTGCAGATGTTATCTTTCTGTGTGTGTGTGAGATTAAAAAGTCCTACCTGCTGGGACAGGTGAGTCACAACCAGGCAGCTATGGTTCCATCTTCACGATCCCCTGCTCTCCAGAGAGGAGCGGATGAGGCGAGCGCCCTCATTGTGACTCATTATCCTCTCTCATTCCATCTAGTGTCGACATAAAGCTCTGTATGCAGTGTGTGTGTGTGTGTGTGTGTAATTACCACATCTGGAAACAAGTCAGGAACATGCACATCATCAGCTCCAGTGAAGAGACTTGACTCTGCTCCTCTCGGTCTGTGATCAGCAGCCATCTGTTCTCTGTGAAAAATGACATAATCACTCCCATCACTCTCATAAAGTAAAGCACTGTGATGCCAATAAACTTGATGCAACGCCTCATAAAAAAAATTCATAGACATTTTTTAAATATTTGAATGATCCTAATATACAGTAGTAGTAGTCTGTAAAGATGGACGTCCCCGCTAACTCCTCTGCCGTCATTTGGAGTCTGAGCAGCTGCGGTCGTGGTACCGACATCCCATCAGTACGTGGGAGTGGCCTCGGCTTCTCAGTCGTGACTTTTCACAACGTTTTTATTGTTATATGATATATATACGATTCAACCCAAACGTGCATGCACAGCTGCTTTCAAGCTTTCACGAAATCAGCCGTGTGCCACTTTCAGTCGTGTTTGTGACTTTTCCGTGGCATATTTCTTTCCTTGAACGTGTGATCTTCACTTTCTTTTCATGTTCACCACTTAGAGGACACAAAAGCTCAGTCGTCATTAGCAGAGACAAGATGCTCTGGTGATGGTGAGTGATTCTATAGCTCCTCTACCACATGAATATATTCTCCTGCATGCATTTCAAATCTGATATTTCACAGCAAACGTACTGCGATGGATGAATGAAATCAAAACTAAAAGAACAGCTCATCGGCATCCGTCTGAACAAAGGAAACGCTGAGGACACAAACTCTATTGATGGCAGGTGCTTTCATGGTCCCTGAAGAAATCAAGCGGCTAATGTGGCGTAATGATCAAGGTGACGATGTAATGACTGGCACGTGGCTAATTGTCCGTTATGCTCTCTGCCAGGGCCCAACATAGAGACTGAGGGGGAGGGAGAGTGTCCATTCCTATCTGTCTGTCTGTCTCTACGTCTGTCCATCCATCGAACTAGCTAGCTAGCTTGCTAACTTTCCATCCATCCATGAAAAAGCTTCCAGTGCTTTTCTACCTTCACTCTTACCTTGACCTCACTCCCACACGTGGTCTTTGAAATCCTGTGTGTGTGTGTTCGTGTGCACGTTAAATACCTAATGAACTCTAGTTGTATTCTGCCTTCATGAAGACTTGAATAAAACAACTACAAAACAAAAACAAAAAAAAAAATCCAATACAGTAAATCCAGTACTCCCTGATTCAGTATTTCTGACATGTTCAGGAGCAGTGAAGAAGAGCCGCGGTCCTCTGACTCCACCTGCTGGCCATCGTGTTCCATTACATCAGTGGTTCCCAAAGGGGGGCCCAGCAGAAAACGTTTGGGAACCACTGCATTACATCATATGACAGCAGTTTACCAATATTGTCCAGTATTCGTTTGTTAGTTGTCATGTCATGTCATTTGCCAACCGCTTATCCGTGACCGGGTCGCGGGGGTAGCAGTCTAAGCAGGGGCCCCCGCCCACGACTGCCACCCAAATCACATTGCACCAGTCCCTTCTGAGACCTCCTGCGGGTGGTGAGCCTACTGGAGGTGGTTCCTCGTTGGGGAATCAAACCCCGGTCTGCCGCGTAACAGGCGGAGATACTCATCCACTATGCTAACGAGAATTTGTTAGTTGTGTTATTCTATTAAAAATAATATAGGTATAGTTAGAAATCATTCATGCAAATGTTTAAAGTTCAATTAACTGAATGTGTAAGACGTAGGATGACAGGAAATAGGCACCAGATCATTTTAAATACTCATTTATTCAGAATTAGTTCTCTGGTTTGTAACATACAAGCTTGTTGTACAAGGAATACTACAGAGAGGTACATGTTTCTTACATTTGACCCTGTCAGATACACAGACTCTTTTCCAACGAGGAGGCTTTGCCCTTTTACAGTTGAAACCAGTGTCAGATCAGCACCCCCCACCCCCAACTAATGTCATTGTTGGCGTTGAAACGACACGTGACACAACCTCACACGTGACGACACCACCCGACCAGTCGACGTCAAGTCAAATAATCACATGCTCAGGGAATGTTAGTATAATTTCGAATCATCCAAATTCCCCTTGCGACAGATTCACTGGAGTATTTGTCCATGCGTATATATATTTATATACTTATATATATGATAAAAATATAGCTTTTGGAATAAATATTCATTTATTATTTATTTATTCAATATCATTTATAGAGCAAACTTCAGTCAGACAATACTCTTCACAATACTGTATATACATGTATTTGGCTGGATTTTACTGTTACAGGTAAAGTATAGGTATATATATTTAACCCCATGTGAAACAGATTAGATTTCCGGTCTTTGGTGTTCAGCCAGTTCCAGGACCTTTATTACATCTGGGTCACACTGGATTAAACATATGGATGCAGTTCAAGACTTAAAGACACAGGCACGGAAGACCAGATACACCGGACGCTTGTCTCAGCACAGATCCGATCGCCCTTTTATACAAAGAGGACAAACTTCAGATTCACTGTGTAGATGCAGCCTGTGACTCAACGAATGTTGTGATTGCCTTTATAATTACATTATCTATATCTCTTCATGTCATTGTACATGGTGACAAACTAACACCCATAATTAGAAAGTGTCCAGATGTGAGAGTGCTGGTCCAGGATCAGAGGTCAGACCAAGCTGCAGACGTCCACACGTGGGACAGCGAATCAGTTTCCTCTTCACAGGTCCAACTGTTGATTTCTTTTGTTTCTTTGACATCTGCAGCAGGACAAATACTGAAACGTGAACCTTTTATGGGACCAGTACTCCTGCTGGAAGACACTTTGAACATATGTGTGTAGTTTTGTGGTAAACCGATGATAAAAGGCCACGCTCCCTGCAACACGTCTCCTCCACATGTAACAGAACTGTTGTCTAATTAAGGCGAGACCAAAGCCACTCACCCTGCCATGCTTTTGACCATTAAGGTCGTTTTCCATTTATATTGCTTCTTTAGACAGAAATCAAAACAAAACAAACACAGGTCGCTCTGGGGTTTGATTCTAACATGCCGAGGACACACCGAATGTTAGTGACCCAAGCAGCCACGTTGGACGGTGTCGCAGCCAGCCTGACATTCATTGTGCATTTGAAGCAGTTGCATACATGATTCAATTAGACGCAAGCAGGCAAACAAAACGTACATGAAAGCTGAACCAGGGGATGGAGACCGAGACGCAGGGAGAGATTATTACTCATGAGAACAGACAGTATTACAACATACTGTTATTTGTTTGTTTACGACATGGCGACCAGCAGGGGGCATGACTGAGTGTCTGCATGCAACGCCTTCTGAATACAATCCTCTTTAAACTGTTTATTTAAAAAATAATTATTTTTGTCTGTGTCCAACTGATTTTTTTTTTTTTTATCACCAACCTTTTATTTTTCAATAGTTCACAGACGATGTCAGACGTGAAAAAACGTGATGTAACAGCATGATGCCAAAACCCACTGAATGATGGGAAATTTCACCACGAGCTCTACTTTGAAATCTACACTTTAGGAGATATAGTTTCTTCTGGACACCAATATATGAGAGGACGTTTCACTGTACACAAACACAAACTTTTTAAAAAAAATTAAGAGCAGTAGAAAATACACTTTCTGGGATTATTATCTGTTAGAATAACATTCTACATATACTATGTTCTTAATAATGGCTTGTGTCCAGATAACGATGAAGTCACTGACGTCAAAGGAAAAAATAGAAACCATGTCATATTTCATATCTTATATATTCGAAAGGTAGATCATGTGCTTAGTAGTTTTCCGGACAAGCCAGTTTTATGAGAGGAAGCAGCCACTTGCCAGTCGATTTACAGGGGTGAGAATTTAAATATATATATTATATTTATAGTCCCTTTGTCTGGCCACCTACCCCCTTTGTTGTCTGTCCACTGAGTGGTTGATGCAGCATATTGAAAGAAGAGTGTGGCTGTACGTTGCAGGACGCTCAGGTTTACGCACGAGCTCCCATAATTCCACAGTACACGAGGCAGAGTGTGTCCTGTGTGTCTCTGTCCCAGTTGTTTTCCTGTCTCTCGGCGTTGCAGAGGTTCTTGTCGTGTGGTGTGGTGCTGGAAGAGTGAACTAGGTCGGCCTGGCTCAGAGGAGGTCTGTGTTAGCCGGGGGCTCGGAGGCTTGGCGCTCAGCATGGGCCTTCAGAAGGTCAACTATTTCTTGGTGGGAGGCGGATTCCGCCACCGACTGAGCCGCCTGACCGTTCTGAGGGAACACAGAGAGGAGAGTTGTCGTTTCATACGGTGCAGTGGCTGCTCTTGTCCTGAGAGAGGCAGTGTTGTGTTGCTCTTCCTCTACAGGCAGGACATTAGGGCACATGCAATGTGTTTAAACCGATTACAGATTTTGCTTTTCTTAAAACGTGTTGAATATTTTATGATTTATTTCCCATCGCTTCAAAACACAGAACGTCAGAAGAGCAAAGTGCAGCTGATGGATAAATAGAACATCAAAGTGAAAAGTTTGCTGTTGCTCATTTTGAGGAGCCATGACCTCAGATAGAAGTCCTTCAATTTTTGTGCGGATTCTGACCCTGATCCAGAATATTCAGATCCAAATATCTGGATCTGGTTTAATAAGTTGGGCCTCAGCAAAAATGAGCACTCCAAATGAAATTCTAGTTTAATAATACTTCACCATAATTACACATATTCTTCTAAAAAATACCTCATGCAATCATGAAAACCATGTTGTGTATCTCCTGTTTCTTATTTATTTTGTTTTGGCATTTTTTTTCTTACATTAGCATGTGACCCCTTTATCAGAGGATACCAGTTTATATATATATATAAATAATAATGTTTTTTAAATAAATTATCAAACTGCGTGAGCTAAAACTAAACGCGCGTCCTTGTAGAGATCTTTCTTCCCTCCCCTGGAAGAAGGAACCTCTCCAAGATGCCATCCCTTGCAAGCCTGTGTCTCTTTAGATTAAGACGTGTGCTTGAAGCTGACACAACATTCGAGACAAGCAGCCATAAATTTCCACGGCTGAGTAAACTGGCCTTGTACTGCAAGATCTCCTCTACTTGGCAAACACGGGCAGGCGAGAGCTGAGGAAGGACAAACGGCTCGACTTGATTGTTCATTTGCATTTAGAATTTTCAGAGCTGCTCATTCCCACACCATCACGTAGGACGTGTGTTTCCTTTAGGGTCAAATTCAATCAGAGCTCAGGGGTGATGCAGGAGAGGAGGTCGGGCTTGAATGATTGAGACGATACATGTGCGGCAGCACTGGCTCAGCATCGGTGCGGCTGTTCCCCAACTGCACAGGAGAATCAACAGTCCAGAGGAATCAATAATGCACTTGGTTGAACAATCAATCTACTATGTGAGGGCCGGGGCCCCGGCCCCTGTACGTCTATACCTGCTCTGGCCACCTTAAGCTGAACACAGCGATGTCCTAATGTGTAGTGACACTTTCTCCGCCGTGTGCGGGTCGATCACAAGGAGCCGTGCGACTGTTTCTGTGGTAAAAGCTGCAGAATATCAGAAACGATGGGATCCTCAGTAAAAACAAATAACTTCTAAGAGTGAACCATGTTGTAGCTAGGGTTTTATTGGCTCTTGATGTGTTGCTGTATTTAATGAGATAGATGCAGATTTTTAGTGTTGGTGGGTGGGTCCCTAATCAGGCTCCACCCCCTGCCCAACCAAACATGGTTATTTATGGATCCCAACATGGCACACTATGCGTTGGTTGGTCTGGCAGTTAAAGTTGACGTGACTTCACCTTATCTACGAGGCTGGTGTCGCAGCGACCCGTCTCCAGCAGCAGGCGAGCGATGTGCGTGTGCCCGTGTTCGCTGGCGCACATCAGGGCCGTGGATCCCTCGCGGTCCTGGGCGTTCACATCCGCGCCCGTGCTCAGGAGCAGCTTCACCATGGCAATGCGACCGTGGCTCACTGCGAGCATGAGCGCCGTCTGGCCCGCCTAGAGGAGGAGTGAGAAAGAGAATTAGAAGCAAACAGTGGGAGGGGGGAATGTGAGGGGATAAATGTATAGAATATAAATATATATGAGGGATAAAGAGATTAAGAGAGGCGCAGAGTCAGGATATGGGCGGGAGGAAGGAGCGAAGGGAAGAGGGAGCGACCTTGAGATCTGACTCTGCTCAGGAGTGAGTGACAAGTGATACTGGCTCAAACTACATCACACACAAATGAAAGTTTAGATATACATTAAGAAGTGTCCAATGATTCCTAAGATTTTATAAAACCCTCAGGAAAAAAAATGATATTTTACAGTTTCACCATAAACCTATATATTAGAATAAAAATATATATTAAAGAATGGGACGGGTGGAATCTAAAATATCATTAAATAAATAATTAAAACAAATGAATAGTTTATTCAGTACAGCTCATATTATTAAATATCAAGTGTAATCACTGATACACACACGTCTGTTAAAGGTCATTCGAGTCCGTTGCTGTTTGGCCAAGGGATGAGTAGTCCAGGCTCCGCTGAAAGCACCATATTGCTTGTCAATAGCTTTTTTTGTATTTTCCTCTATTTTCTCTCGCTGCTGAGAAAACCAGCTGACGTCAACTGTTTTTTTCTGCAAAGTAACCAACTTGTGAAGAAGTCCTAAAATCCTCAGAGGGGGTTTCCTTAAATTCCTGTGTGTATTGTTCCCAGCTCATCCTTTAATTACCTGTCTGGAGCGAGCGTTGACGTCCCCCAGCCTCAGCAGTTGTTTAGCCACCTCCAGATCGTCAGGGCTCTCAGCAGCTGTTAGCGCAGCGAGCATCACGGGAGTGTAGCCCGCCTTGTTCACATTATTGGTTT
The DNA here is from genome assembly GCA_016785235.1 of Pseudorhombus dupliciocellatus. Lineage (NCBI taxonomy): Eukaryota > Metazoa > Chordata > Actinopteri > Pleuronectiformes > Paralichthyidae > Pseudorhombus > Pseudorhombus dupliciocellatus. The sequence goes on along the minus strand of JAFBJW010000359.1, from coordinate 2,392,120 downwards.
CACATAGACCTGGATACACACACACACGCAGAGGTTACATCGCCTAATTGAGCCAACATCTTGCGCTGGTCTTCATTCAGCCGTGTGTTTGTATCTCACCGGTGTCCAGCAGCAGCTCGACCACAGGGAAGTTGGAGTGGGACACGCTGTAGTGCAGCGCCATGTTCCCGTTGCCATCTGTCAGGTTAACAACATATGGCAGAAGAGTGGGCGTGGTCAAGCCCACCTGTCGCAGGTACAGTCTGACGGTGTCGGCCTGGGAGTCTTTCTGACTGGAGACCTTGAACCACTCCTGGTAGAGCACCACTAAAACCTGACGCTGAGGAGAAGAGGAAGCCTTGTTATTTTAGGAACTCAGTAGTTTACTCTGCTCATTCGTTTTGGAAAGCTCGGAAAAGAACCTGAAGCATTCTCACAAACAAAGGAAATAGTTTTAGCGTGGAACAGGGAGAGGGCGTAATGATTCCAGCAACAGAAAACACAAACATCAGGGAGTTGCAGTCTAATGAGGGTGAATTAAAGAAAACACAAGGATTTCTTGTCAACATAAATCTTTACCATCTCTTTATCCGGCGAGGACACCTCTTCCATACGGTCCTTCACGTAGATGCAAGCATCTAAAAACCCTTTGTCAACTTTTTCCCTGAAAACAAAGAACAAGACGACGCATAAAGAAGCAGCCTGGAGGGGCCCGGTCCAGGTTATTGTCTTTTGTCAAGAACTTTAAGGTAGACCTTGAAGCAAAGAAAAAGAAAGCGTGTTTAACCCGTCACCCTCCCTCCACATCTGTTTTTTACATTGGTTTGTTTTGAGTCTTGTTCAGGTTTAATATGGAAATACCATCAAGTCTGGGAAATGAAACGGCCACTGCGGTTCATGTGTAAATGTCTGGGATTAAAAGCAAAAGATAAAAGCCACCCTGCAGGCGTACACACACACACACACACACACACACACACTCCAGCAGATTGACACATTGATAACACATGCACACTTGCATGGTTTAATCAGTTCACACTGATTAAAAGCTCGTTCCTCTATCGTGTGCATTGAGTAGGTCACAATCATTATGTGCACCTTCTACAAAACACACACACACACACACACACACACACACACACAGGTGCTGAGTGATGGCTTAATATATGCTCTGCTCTCTGCCAGGGGCCCTGTAATGTCTGGCCCAATGGCCCCCAGGTCCGTCCACATACCTGAGGCAAGAGAAGTCATTATTCAGTGACAGGAAGAACAACACTGCTGGTTATTTGCTTATTGCCCTGGACCTCTGGCACTTAAGGAAGGTAAATTTGATGCTAGTGTGTGTGTGTGTGTGTGTGTGTGGTAGAAACTGGTGACAGCAGCTTGTGTGTGTGTGAGTATGGCAGCGGGTCTGTGCAACATATTAAGAGGTAAGCAGGGGTGCAGAGACGTTTAAGGTATGAGTGTGGGGGGGTAAACAGATTGTGCCTGTGTGTGTGTGTGTGTATTTCGCTGTATTGTAACATCACTGAGCATCTGTCAAAGTATCTCGGCAGCAGCTGGACACAGAACAAAGCACAGGCTTGTTCCTCGCTGACATCTTTAAAGTCGGTCACCCTGGTGTGATTGAATTACACTGCACAGAGTAAATGACTCTTTAACCACTTTTCTTAATATCACTCTGCAATATTTAAAGGAGCACGTGGCCCACAGTCTGACACAGTCCACATCAGTCCAGCTGTTGGTGGTTTGTTGGTATCTGTTGGGATGTCCATGTTAAAAATGAGGTCAACCCCTGAGCTCTGGAGACTTGGACACAGCAGCGGTTACCTGAGAGGCACTGAACCTACAAATCAGTGAAGATATAACAGCGCAGCCAATAACTGAAGCTCCCTTTCTGACCTGGCCTCCATCACTCTTCCCTCTCAGTGGTTTACACTGACAGTAGTATCTCTATAACCGGAGAGCACAGCAGTGTCTGCACTGCGTGGTTCAGCGTAGCCTTGACTGCTGGCGACAGTGACACCACTTAATACATCACTATAATTAAGGCGGTGACTCACCGCTCAGCCTGCTCCTCCTGGAGCTGCTGGCTGATCTGTAGATCCATCAGGCCTCTTTCACTCTCGTCACGCTCCTCTCCGGCCGCAGCACCTCCTCCCTCGGCTTGGACCTCTGCCCGGGCCTCTGGCACCTCCGCAGGCTTCTCTGGACCTTCAGGCTCCTCCTCTTTCTCGTTCTCCACCTCTGGCTCTGAGCTGTCCTCTTCCTCCTCCAACCCTGCTCCTTCCACCTTGGACTTCTCGTCTCCACTGGAGTCCTCGCTGGATGTCGTCTCGTAGCTGGAGGAGGACACACATTTAAGAAAATCTTCATTATGTTTTTGCTGACATAGAGGCCGGTAATATGTGCTGTCTTATACCGTTCCGTCTGTGGTGCAGCTTTTGCAGACCGATTTCGGAAGGTGACATTCAAAAAGTGCTGACCCGAATTTAGATTTTTTAAAGATGACGTTCAGAAGGTCCAACAAATATTCCTTCACTCAAAATAAACTCGCGTAAACAAATTTAAAACCTCCCCAAGCGGCCACATCGATGAAACACCTACCCAGCTTAAACAAATACAGAAGAGGTAAAATAAACTTTGGCCAAGGCTCCATAAACACTGACAGGTTCCTCCCCTCGTGACCTCCGACATCACATGAAGGAGACGCTTGATTAATGCAGCCTTGGCCCAAATAACCACAACCTCCTTCACACAGTTAAACGTATTGAAATCCATAGGTCTGTCTGCACACGTACATGCGCAACCTTCAACAAAACCCAACCTTCAGTGGGGGACAACTGGAGATATATTTAGAGATGTGGAGATTAACGTCTGTGTGTGGGAGGGAGTGCAGGTGATCACTGGGCTGTATTCTTATGAAGGCACCTCTGTGAGGCCAATCAGATACGCCTCAGACTGAATGCCACTGATTCATGCTTATTTGTGGATGCACACATAGACACACACACACACACAAGAGGCCACGACATTCCCTGGATTCCAGAGGAGCTCAAGGGAGAAGAAAGATAGGTTAGACCATCCAAGAGAAGAAAGGCAAACAGCAGCCCGCTTCCCTGTGTGGGCGAGACACTAAACATAGAGAAAATATTGTCCAACACATTTTTCCTCATTGTAACTATCATTTCTTAGATTTTATTTGGATTTGAGTGTTACAGAGCTTATGATTAGCAGTTTGCTCTGGGGAATGGCCGTGTTTGATTCTCAGACAGGGAGGAAGGAATAGACCTCAACACACCCCGGCTCTGAAAAAACAAAGCGAAGGCTACTAGGTCATTAAACAGTGTAGGTCTGGTATGCCAGGGCAGGGCCGCAGGAATAAAACAAATCTTCTAATGGCAGCGGTTTCCTTCCTGCGCAGGAGGTAAAACCACCCAGTCACAACTTTTACCAGAACCAAAAACTCATAAATGATTAGACAGATAGATAATCCATGTGATCACTTCTGCTTCTTCCTGGAGTCATCACGGTCTGAAGCCACTACACTTAATAAGTCAGAATAGGAACAACAATCTTTTGTTTCTGAAGAATTTTGGAACCACAATATTTTTGCCATTTCGCTCACAGTCTTCCAATGAGATGAGAGTAACAAACACACATCACTGATAAAAGGCTAAATGTTTTACCCTCCATTCACTCCAACGAACTTCAGGTTTTTCTTGGCTCCCTTGTTGCCCTGCTTGTCAGCTACTCCGTTTTTCTTCATGATAGATTTGAGACCTGGTGAAGAAGAAGAAGACAAATCCATTTAGCTTGTGCTGCGTTCGTGTGCTGATGTCATATCATTGTGGAAAAAGACCATGTACCTACATGATATATTATACAGTTTATAATACTGATATTTCTATGACTATATATCTGGTGAGATGAATTTAATTTTACTGAATGCTGGAGACCTCGAGGTGACCTCATGGCTCAGGGGGTTAAGAGGGTCGTCCACTGACAAGAAGGTCGGCAGTTCGATTCCCCAGTTCCTCCAAGTGTCCTGTGTTATTAAATAAGTGCTGCCTACATATGTGTGGGGTGAACGTGTATGAGGTCTACAGACGGTCGGTCAGGAGTATTGACTAATACTGCTTATGTATGTAACTGCCCAATAATTGATTCTACATGGGCTCCTGCTGGCTCTCAGCCTGGGAAGGCATTGTGCCTGATGGCAGACATGATGCAGAGGCTCTGTTATGTTTTATGCAAGGACATGAGGGTGTGGCCTCCAGCCAACAAACAAAAAAAGAAAGGATGCCAGACACCACCGTCTGAGGAGAATGAAGCTTTTAGATCGTGTAACTCCCACAGGATAACAGCACGCAGCAGGGGAGAGGGGAGGTTATGATTATATTTGGCATTTGAATACAACCTCCCACTAACGGCTAATAAATAAAACAATGCTGTGATTTAACCTTCTCTCCGTCAGAGATAACGCACCACTCATCCATGTAAATCTCCAGTCTCTGGTGACGAGGAGGAATTAAGAGCTCTCAGTGGGAGAGGAGTGGTGTCTGTTTCCTGTGCACGTGGGAGCTGAACACTGGTTTGGTTTGAGGTCAGAGAAGTCACGCCAAGGATGTCAGACGTCAAAGATGTAGACAGTGACCCCAGAGGAGCAGTGACACACACACACACACCCACGTAATGCACTTAGAAGCAGCTGTATACAGAACTCCCATCACTGAACTTAAAATGAACTCTGAATATGAAATATGTGTGATAGTGTGTGAGTGATTCAGCTCCTGGGCCAGAAACAGAACAGTGAAACATCAAGGGATAGAAGAGAAGCATAGCCTGAGTGTGTGTGTGTGTGTGTGTGTGTGTTTGTGGGAGAGAGGGAGAAGGTGCTTGAACGCATGTGTGTGCACTTCCCAGTGTGATTAAACGTGTTGCATAGACGTGCACTGTTCTCCCAGCACTGAGAACCAAAACATGTCTTAATACAGCAGAGAGAAAACCATAGTCACCAAGACGACGGGCCTGACTATAAATACAGCCCCTTGTTTTCAGAGAGATAGCAGCGGTGTGTATCTGACATCAGCGGAGAAGAGTGCTGATATGCGAGGTGGAAATGTGTCCACTCCACTAATGTCTGGCTGTCGTTTGTCTTACTCAAGGGAGGGAGTGGTGGGGAAATTAAAATTCAAACCTTCAGAGGACAGGAGCCGTGAACAAGATTCGATTATGATGTTTGTGGTGGAATGGATTCCGTGTATTTCACTGACTGGTTGCAGGCATGTGACAGACTGAATAGATGTGTGTCCTCCTGGGCCTACCTTGTTCTTGCTGTTTGTTGGCTACACCAGCTTTCTGTCCTGGTGAGTAGAAGGCAGAGAGGACACTGAGGGAGCTGACCAGTTGACTCTGAATAGAGCTCATTTTGGAAGGACCGGGTTTCCCTGCTGGTTTGCCTCCCGGTTTCCCTGTTTGTTTCCCCGCTGCTGCTGCAGGCACTGCTTTCCCCGCAGGCTTGGCTGCTGCTCCTTTTCCTGCCTCTGCTCTTTTCCCTGCTGCCAGTTTCTGTGTGCTCGGGCTCTCCGGCTGGCTGGCTGTCTGTTGAGCTCCAGAGCCGCTCCCCAGCTGTGCCCACTGCTCCCCTAGAAGCCCTGTTAACCGGGTTACAACTTGGCCCAAAGCCGCCGGCGAGGTCGGAGACTCGCTTGATCCTCTGCGAGGAGGTTGGGCCTCGGTGGAGTCCCGGCGTGAGGCCTGGGCTTCGGTTGAACCGCGTCGCTGGGCTGTCTCACTGGAGCCTCTGCGGAGGGATTGTGTCTCACTGGCATCTTTGTGAGAAGGCTGGGTCTCACTGGGACCTTTACGGGACACCTGAGACTGACTTTGCAAATCGCTCGAGCCCTGACGAGTTACACGGGCTTGGGCTTCCGATCCACGACTAGGAGGCTGTGACACACTAGACCCCCTCTGTTGTGCTTTCAGCTCTTTCGAGCCCCGTCTGGCTGCAGAGATTTGAGAGTGAGACTGGGCCTGAATTGATTTTGGACGGGTTTGGACTCCACTGGAGCCAGGAGACGGACCCCGAGTGTCAGCCTGAGGTTTGGATGGAGGTCTTTCCTCAGCAGACTCTTCAGAAGGCATCTTTGCTTGGCTCTTGTCCTCAACCTTAGACACAGACGGCGTTTCCTGTTTTACCTGCTGCTCTGAGAGCTGTGTTGGTGATTGAGCCTCAAGTTGAGGTACATCCTGTCCTTGTGCCTGGGGCTTTGTCTCCTTGGCCTGAACTTCACTGGATCCTCTGCGAGGACGCACAGGTGCAGCCTGGGCTTGTGGAGGTGTCGGCTGTGCCTGCTCTGTTGAGGGCTTCCGTCCTCGCTGAGGTCTGACAGGAGCTACTGTCTTCACAGCTGCGTCCTCTGCTGCTGCCACAGCCACATCAGTGACCACAATGTCCTTGACTGTCGCCATTTCTTCCTTCTCTTGACTCTCCACTGTGATCTGTTTCGGCTCAACAGTTTCTGTCACTACACGCTTTGTTTCTGTGATGTCTTCAGTTTCTGAGTCTTTCTGCGCAGTCGTAGCTTCCTTGTCTTCTTCTGTTGAAGCAGCTGGACTGGTCCGCTCCTCGTTCTGGGTGACAATGTCCAAAGTCACAATTTGCTCAACTGCACTTTCTTGAACAGCAGCTGAACTGTCTGTGATGACTTGCATTACCACACTTTCACTAACTCTTCGAATTCTCTCATTTTCTTCCTGGTCCTCCTTGGTTTCGCTGACCACAATTTCTACTTCCTCTACCCTTTCGTTGCTTGTGCTTTCTCTTGCAGGACACTCTTCCTCTGCACCCCTGGCTGGATTGTTTTCTGGTCGTCTGTCTGTTTCTGTCTCCGTCACCTGGTCGGTCCTCTGTGCTACCTCTGTCTCCGTCACCTGGTCTACAGTGTCCACCCTCTCTGTCTCTGTCCCTCGATCTGCACTTCTGGCTCTAGGTCTTTGCGGATGGTCTGTCACTGTCTCTCCCTCTGTCTCTGTGACTTGGTTTACCCTCTCGGTCACTGGCGTCTCAGTCGTCTGATCCTGAGTGGCGATCCTCTCAGTCACGGTGCCCCGTTCCATGCTGTTGGCTCTGGGCCTGGGTGGACTGGTCTCAGGTACTTCTACCTGCATCTCTGTCACCTGGCCTTCTGTTTCAACTTGAGTGGAGGCTACTTGATCAATACTTACTTTTGGTACAACTACTTCAACTGAGATTTTATCTGTATCTGTACCCTGATCTACTGTACCAACTGATTCTGTCTCCGTCTCTTGATTTGTGAAATTCACTCTCTCTGTCACCATTCCTGTGTCGATGCTCTCCCTTCTTGACCTGCTGTGTGCTTCTGGAGTACAAATCTCCACTCTCACTCCTTCACTCAGCTGTAGAATTCTCTCCTCTTTTACCATGTTGTCCTCTATTTGTTCTTTTAGAAGACTATTCGTTTTCTCAAGCTCTTGGCTGGCCTGAGTTAGTTTATCCTCTAGTATCATTAGCTTCTCCTGCAGCATCTGCACGCTGTCTGCTTCCTCCGGTTTTCTTAGCTTTTCCGCATCTTGACTGCTGCTCGTCCCTGCTTCTTTAATTGCCTCTCTACGTGATGTTGATTCCTGTGATAGCTTGGGCGCCGCTTGCTCCATTGGTCTCTCTATTGCTTCTTTTGGTTTGTTTGATTTTTCTGACAGCTGTGATAGTCTCTCTGATTCTTGTGCTGACAACTCACTGATTTTTCCATGTGCTGGGCCACTCTCATCTTTCTGTAAAACTCTGCTTTTCTCTGGCACTTCAGCCGGTTGAATTGTTGGAGCTAAACTTAACGCTTCTGAAGGTCTGTGTGCTACTGGCTGAGTATGTGACCCAGCATCAGTGGCTGTTGTAGAGGGTGATGTGGGAATCTGTGCTTGGGTCTGGGCTTGGAGCTCCCGCAGTAGCCGCTCCCTTTCCTCCCTCAGTGAGCAGATCTGAGCCTTAAGCTCCGGGATGGTTTTAACTTGTTCTTCCAGCTCCCTGACTCGCTTCAGCGCCACTGTGATCTGCTGGTGAAGCCCCGTTCGATCCTGGGGTACGCAACGTCTCTCTGTTACATCTGGCGAAGCACGGAACATGTTTTCTGTTGAGCCGTTCTCTGGCGTTCCCACAGTACGATCCGGACTGCTTGAATCAGAGCCTTTCCGCTGCTGTAGAGTGACTGGCATGCTTGATGCTCGGAGCAGGTTCGGACGGCTTTGAATCCCCACAGTTTTCTCGTCAACACCTCGAGCTCCGATGCCTGTTTCATCCCTGGGCTTAGCAGCAACATAACCACTTCCTAGACTGGTTGTCCCCCTGTTGCTCTGGCTGGAAGTCCCCCCTTCAGTTGCTCTGAAGTCAAAGATTTGTTGGACCTCTGTCACCCGTGATTTAGGCTTTGGGCCTAAGGTGGATGTCCCAGACCATGTGCTATCCTTTTCCTTAGAGGCAGGCCTGGCTCCATGGCCAGGGAGACTGAAGTTTCTGGGCAGTGTGCTGAATTTGGGTGGGCCCTTGACCCTGCGCTGGATGTGGACCCTTTTGATGGTGTTGCCTTTTTCAATATCGTCAACATACTTGAGGAAATCTAGGTCCAGATGGAAGCCATAGGGAGTCTCCACAGAGTAGGGCAACTGCTTCCTCTGAACACCGGCCTCACTAGCCTTGGTCTGAAAGCCGTTGGCTGTAAGGAATTGAAAATAGGCATCAGTCAATTCATCAACACTCCTTCTTCCACAAAGCAAAATAACACTAGCAATAATATGAATAAGTGAAGCTGGATTCATGGGGACATTTGCTTGTCAAACGACTCATCTTCCACATTACCATCTACAATGTTATTTCTTTTCATCCGTTTGTTGTGTCAGGTTGTGCTGCGCGGCACACACGCTGCTTCATTATGCAAAACCATATCATATCGGTTACCGGGAAAGTAATTATCCTGCAGTGATCAAGCCAAAACAGACTAATCAGCATGCAAATTGCTGTTCTCCCTGTATCAACTTATGAATACAGTATGAGACGGGGGAGAGCTATCACCTGCAGGAAATTCACTCTTTGTGCTCCCTACAGGAACAGGAAGTTAAATATGTAACTGACTACTGTTGCATTATGTAAGCCAGACAAACTAATTGTTGTTCCACTTGTGGAAACATGTGACACATCAGATTTGTGACACAGCCGGTTCAAAGTGAGGTAATTGTTTATTTAAATCTCAGTGACACGCACCACTTTTCTTGTCCATCGTGGGAGGTGGAGTTCTCAGTCATCGACTTGTGTTCGCTACGGTTGGAGCCGGCAGCCTGGAGGGAAACAGACATGAGAGAGTGAAATATCCTCTAAACACTTGATTTTTACAAGCAAGTGAAACACATGCAGTCCTTATGGCGGCAGGAAACTATGGAGCTTCAACCATGTACAACTAGAACGGCACTCATTAGAGGGCATACCTCTGCCAACAGTCCTCTAATGAGACCACATTTAAATTCATTATGTCTGGATCGTTTTAATTATGATCCATTCGTTCATCTCCCTGATCCTGATCTGCGCCAACATGTATTCGGTTCTTCCTTTGGAAATCATGTTAACAAAAAAGCAAGTGTAAACAAAATCCTTTTGTCCAGTATTTCCTTATGTTACTACAGCATGGAAGAAGAGCATGAATATTTATCTCACTGAGATAAGATGATAAAGACAAACTTATTCTTGGCTCGGCTGCATGGAAGGAAAATAAACTGGTGTATGTTCAGTGTAACCAAGACATGTGCGCTAGTTTTTAGGAAAACATTTTCGATTCTCAAATGTGCATTGATTGTTGCGTAAGAAGAAGTAATTGTATAGTATGTATAGTATGACAGAAGTGTTCACACTCCAGATGTTGACGTGAGAAAAAGTATTTGCTTTATTCGGCTTATACGCAGCATCATCTTTAACGTCAATTAGCGTGCAGTGACTCTACAGAAAATAAAGTTTCTGTATTAAATCACAAATTAATTAATTAAAAGAAAATCCGAGGAAAAGAAAATGCCAATGCACCCATTAACTTAATTGCATTGGTTTTGCTAAGTCAGACTTTTTAAAGCCAGTTAATGTCGACACAGCCCAGGTCTGTCCCACAGGAAGGGAGCCTGTTCCATTTGGTGCCACTGCTGGGACCATTTGTTCCAGTTGGAGAAGCCAAGAAACCAGAGCTGTTTGTCCATTTCTCACAATGAGCTTTCTGCAGAGCCCAGTTAAGTGAGATGGAAAACAATTCAGTGCAGGCGCCAATACCTTTAAGGGCTTATGTAAAGCTTCCTAATAAAATATCCAATACTAATAATAAAATCCAGCCAATTTGCCCAGCTTTGAGTGAGCGGCACAGTTCAAATGCACATTGAATGAACACTTTTTGTGTATGCTCTAAATGCCAAATATCAACTCTGAGGCTATTTAGCAAATAGCTGCACATTATTCACGCAATTTTAATGCAAATTTGTGTCACTGGAGAAAATGTCTGCTTTATATGGACATAATTTGCCAGTGCCTGCAGTTGTGGTTTATTAAGTTCAAACTTCAACACGTGAGGTGGGCTTCAGGCAGGTTTATAGGTGGTACACAACTGTGTGTATAGTACATGCATTATATTTTATCATACCCCTGGGGTACAAGTTAGCACACACATTATAACTGATCCAAAGAGTGAATTAATGAAACTGAAAAGCCATTTAGCTTCAGTGGTGTTCCCTCATGTGCCATTTCAGTTTCCTTTTTACACTGAGAGAAGATAAAGGCCTTGTAGGAAAACAAAAACACTGTCTCTCGAGAGGCAGTTTTCCCTTTTGAAACGGTTGCTTTGATCTGCAGAAAGGATGCGAACACCTCCGTCTCGCGTTAATCTAAACGCATAAACAGTCTCAGAGCTCAGTAAAACAATTGGCACTTCCTCTGTAGCAGCTCAGAGAATTCTCAATAACTGATTTCATTAAAAAAAAAAATATATATATATATATGGGCTTTTTGCTTGAAAAGGTTTACATGTTCTAATGTCTTAGACTCTTGTCTCTTTAAGCCCCACCCCACTCCCTGATAAAGTCCAGGCTCTGATTAGCCAGCTGTCCCACTCAGTTGTGATTGGTCAACCTCTTTAACCGTATGAGGGAAATGACTTGCTAGGCTTAAATAATGGGGGCATCACGATAATGTGCCTCAGGAGCAGTACTTGTACTGTAAAGTTTGCATTGCAATGCCTCCATTGCCGTTGTTTATATTCATGAGAATTTGTGTGTTTTAAGGAAACAGAAGTGTGTACAGTGGTTTAGGGGAGCTCTGTGTAAAGCTGTGTGTTGTGCTGCAGAGCGGAGAAAGGGACACACTGCAAGGCAAGCATTGCACACGCTGGCAATGTAATCAATCAAAATGACAGCCTGTCCACTCGAGGACCTAAACGGGGGCCGTGACAGGCTCTATTTGGTGTCCGTCCCGTCTTCATCGCCCGAGACATAATAATGAAAAAGACGAGGCGACCTGGGGCAGAATTGTTGTCACAGACAAACAGACACACATATGTAGTGAGGAACGTGAATCAGCAGACTGAGAGCCACCGCACAGGATCCAACACCGTGTGTGCTACCATGGCAACCGCTCCTCCGTCCTCTAGTTGCGCTCGCCCAGGAGCAAAGAGAGCACAGGGCATCCCTGACTCCTCCTGAAGCTCAGCGCCACTGTGATCGGCTTGCTGTCCTTAAGGCTTAATTAGCAGATTTGGGAACAGAGGCATGCTGCCCGTAATTGCTGAGTGAAGTACAGCCAGTGCCCGCTGGCAATTGCACACAGTGGGCCGGCAACAAAACCCTCCTTAATTGGATCATTACCGAAACGTGGAGACAGAGGTAGGATGGCGGACAGAGGAAAGGAGGAGGGAAAACAGACAGGAGGAAAAGACAGAGAATCAAAGCTGAAAAGCGGCAGATGGACGTGACGGGGAGATATAAGCGCTGACAGAAGAAGCAGAGACAACGATGCTGTGGAGAGAGAAAAAAGCAACATCGGTGACAGAACAGAACAGCGAGGAGTTTCATTACTGAGAGCGAGTCTCTACCTGACCTTCCCTGCAGAGATTTCTTTAAAGATTCTTCTTTTAATTGAAGTCACAGAGGTTTATCACGATGAGCTATGATTTCCATAACACTCCAGAGTGCAGGGGTTTGCAGATGCACTCACGGTTACTGCAGCTTTGCAACTGGCGGATAATCCAGGTTATGTTGGTGCTTAAATTTCAGAGGTGCCTGGGGATGGTGCACGAACTGAGCTGAATTACAGAAATAATGACAATGAGCCTGAAAGCTTGTAAACACTGCGTTAATCCAGAGAGGCTGTATTTACACAAGGCTAAAAGGAACCACAGGTGTCAGCAACAATTTCCCGTTGACTCTCTCCCTCTCTCTTTGTCGCTGTTTGTTTGTTTAGGTACTTTGCTTACAGTACGTCTTTTAAAACAAGCGCTTGGCTGAGTCGCTGTGTGTTTGAACGTGGCCCGAGGAAAACACATGCACACATGTGCGGCGATCTCTCACCACCGATCCAATAAGTGTGACAGCTGCTGAGCGGCTGTAACACAGGTAACATGGCGCCCAGAGGTCAGGAGTAATGAGAGTACGGTAAATAAGCTCCTACTGACAGCCAGGGGTTTATATGTCGTCAAACCACAACCACAGCAGCGTTGTTGGCTTTTTTCTTCTTCTTCAGGGGTTTATGGAACCCAGGAAATCAGCTCATGGCTCGGCAGGGTGTTTAATAATGTGGATGTTGGGGAGAGGTTACAACCAAAGACATTAACGTCATCACAAACCGGTGCTGAAGCCGTTCTAGACCACGTGTGTGTGTGTTTACTTGGCTGCGCTGCAGTTTTCTTATAGAAACTTTAAAAAGTGATCGGCAGTAATGGTGAATGAAACCCTGCTGCTCCACGCTGCACTTCCTGAACAATACCCAGGCCGAGAGCGAGACCCCAGTAAGATGAGGTGTTCTCCAGATATGACCGCTGCATCCAGACAGGCAGACGGAGATTCCTAATTAGACAGATGCAGCATGTGACGGCCAAGTCAGGGCACACTGATCGCAGTCCTTTTTTAAATCGTGCGGCCACCAGACAAACGCGCACATGCACATGAAATTACTGCTGACCCGGCCTCTCCTAGCGTTAATTGAATGTCATGGGTCGTTACATTGGAGTGGGTGTGTGCTGGAGATTGAATTAGTCTAATACACTGACACAGAGCAGAACCCAGTTAGAAGACAGGCCAACAGGAAATAAGATTGCAGAGAGAGGGCAGGGGGACAGGCGGTGGGCGGATGGGAAGGGGACAGCGAGGCAGGGCTGGGAGTGGCAGCTGTTCAAACTCATATCTCCTCCATGCAGAGCGGCTCCGCTGTAAACGTTTCCCTCACTCTACGTCTTTTTTAAAAGAAGAACGTGCGCGGATGCATTGTGACCTCTCACACACAGTGAGGCCCCGTGCAGCGGCTGAAGTGTTTATCTGTTGTCTGAGAGAAGCAGCAGAGCGTGGGGAGAAACGGGCAGAGCGGCAACAATAACGGAGCATCTGAGCGCTTATCAGCCTGACGTGGGACCAGCTATCTTGGACTGTCCTGGGAATGAAAAACGCAAGTGTCCAACTTCACACGCCGGCTCTCAGGTCGAGGAAAACACATTCACACGTGCAGACAAACACAGCGGTACACGTAAAGAAGCAAACGTACTTGAGTTCAGCGCCGACTGAGGCACAATCTCGCAGGAGTGACATGTCAGCACGGTAGCAAAATGCAGCATTTCATGGGAGAAAAGAACAGCTGACGATTAGTTTTCAAAGTCATTTAAGGTTTTAAAGTCCAAATCTTTATGAGTCCAAATCTCTTTCAAATGAATGTTGCTGATGTGAAAAAAAAAAAGTTTTACAGCTGGTAGCACCACCGCTCTTGGTGTTGTTTGTCTCCCGTCACTTCACCAGTTAGACACAAACAATGCATTGTAAAAACTAGTGTACAATCAAGTCACTAATGAACCTAAATGAGCCACAGCTCTGAAATATCTGCCTTTAAATAAATTGTAAATCTTTGAGACAGTCATGGATCAACGTTAGGTTTTATTTCCAGATAAATTCATTAAATCTGTTGTCCTCATCTGTGTCCCATCACAGAGACACTTATTTGATACAAGAGCGAGCAGGTGGGTGGGGGGGGGGGATGCAGCGGATGTTGCAATTACTTCAATCTGCTGTTTTGCATAATGACACACTACAGCACAGCGACGCTGACAGGTGCACTGACAAGACAACTGGGAGCTGGAGTTTCTTGTTTCTTGAACCAAATCAAATGAAGGACGTCAGCATCCAGATCATGGAGAGAAAGAGCGAGGGAGACGTTTATCTGATATCCCGGAGCTTAGTCTGTGTTTGCTCTGCAGGAACAGATCAATCCGTCCGCTCCGTGCGAGCTATCTGAGCTCAGTCCAGTTCATCCCCCTGCAGTCTGAGATTATCCCTTCTATGTATAGCACATTAAAACAACATTGCTCCACTAGAATATATCCGTTGATCTGGCCTGTGCTGCATCATCTACAGTGTCTGTATTCAGTCCACTGTTGATGTCTGGAGCCAAACCCCTGAGAGAACATGAAGAAAGGGAACGTCTGTCTGTCGGCTTCATTAAACACAGGCACAGATATTCTGCAGGGCTGTCGTGAGGAGGCGGCTGTTTCATTAGAGGTCAGCTCAGATTTAAATGTAGCTCTGTACTGGGTAGAAAACCCCTCTCTGAACACAACATGAAACCCATCGTCAGGCTATAATGACTTTGTGTCATCAGCAGCAGTGAAAAAGAGGACAACAGCTGCTGCTGTTATTATCGGCAACGATGAAAATAATTGTTGCAGGGAGAAAAAAAAAAAAAAAAGACCTGTTATCACTGAGTTATTTAAGCTTGCGTCAGACACTGTGCTCTCTTTCTGAGCGCCGAATGGAACTGAATGGAAGTGATTTTCTTACCCAACTCGGGGCAAACAATAGAAACTCAATAGCAAACACAGCGACCAAAGCCACACACTGATGTCTTTAAAGTCTGTCAGTCCATTGTTCGGCTTTCCTCCGCCTGCGTGCGGAAGTCAGTTGAAGAACTTGAAACACCGCAGAGGACCGAGCACTCTGCTTAGATTCCCACAGGCGAGGGAGAAAGTACAGGATGCATGTGGAGGCTGACCTCAGGGCTTTTTTTCTGTACTGACATGGGAAAAACTGTAAAGATGCTGTGGTTGTTATTTTTGGTGGTTTTGGCCAGAAAACCCTGACTGGACCATGCCTTATTTGGACCATTATTGATGAAAATGAACATCACGCTGTGTTGAAGAAAGACCTGAAGCTTCTGAGGATCATTTTGCAATCAGTGGAATCACAGCCTGTAAAATGCTCTTTCAGGGGAATGCAGGTACTTTTGTAGTGTAGTAATGTAGTAGTAGTGTGCATCAATATCATCCAGCCCTTTATTCAGACGCTGTCAGGACAAAGCCCTGCACCCAGCATCATAATCAATCAGCCTGATCAGATGTTACACCGCTGTGCCTCTTTCTGTGTGGGTTGAAAACCGTTTGGATGGAGGGGAAAAAGAAAATATCGACTTTATCTGCCTGTGTGGACATGAAGCTCGAGCTATGACTCCTCTGCTTCGGCCACGTCTGTCAAAGGACAGATAACCCCAGCGTCCCGGCCCTGCCTCTGACTGTTTCTTTATCTGCGGCTCGTCTCATTCGGAGAAAGAAAAGCACCCTCCTTTATTTGAAGACGGCTCTCCTCGCGGCCCGTGGTGTTATTCCAGCATGAGGAACAGATGCTGGCTTTCATTAGCGATAAAGGAAGTGACACGCCATCTATTATTCATCGTAGCACACAGCCGACCCCTTCTTGCGGCATCCACGTCGGAATCGTGGCTATTTCCGTTCATGGGAGCTAATGAGGGTGCTGGAGGATGTGCTACCGCTAATTAGCATGTGGGCTATCTGTCTATTCCAGCGTCAGCAGTCGCAGATGAGGTGGGGGCGGGGGGGCATCGAAGACTAGATCACCTGCTGTGTGTGACAGGTATAAACAGCTCACACACACACTATCAGTAAACATGTATAAAATATTCAAATGTACAGTGCCAGCAAGTTTGAGATGATGCGTTAACACACTCTCACATTAAATAAATCAGAGTCCCTTCACTCATTAATCACCACTTACTACTTACACAGCCAGAATGGCACACACACACACACACACACACACACACACCACACAGGCAATCAGGAATTTCCTACACAGTTGGCTGAACATGAAATAATATACTGTGCCTGCAAGCACACACAAACACACAAATGCAAACACACCATTTATACTCACACACACACACACACCTCCTGGTGAGGCCCGAGCCTGACACCAAGGGAGTGTAAAGCCAGGCAGACGATGGGGGGGCGGCACAGTCTGCAGAGCGGTGGGAGAAATCAACACTTCTAAATTCACACTGTATTGATCTGCCTGATGCATGATGACGACCCCATTCACCGAGAAACACATCCACAGAGCGCCTATAGGAAAAAGATGGAGTTGGCTGATGGAGACACTCAATGCTCATTTCATTGTACGGTGTGTGTGTGTGTGTGTGTGTGTGCAAGCGTGCATGAACGGGTGCATGTTGCCTCATTGTGCCAAAGCTGTGAGAGCAGTGCTGACGCTCTACAAACACACACTCACATTCTCACTCGTTCTCACACATGCCAGGCAAACACATGTGACCTACGTTCTCGGCTGCAAAAATAGAAAGACGAAAAAGGGAGGGAGGACAGGAAAGAGGTGGGGGATGAAAGAGGAGAGGAGCAGCGTGAGGTAAACAGAATGGAATTAAAGCCGATGAAAACAGGGAGATCCAGAGAGCGCACTGTTTATGACAGTAAATTGGTTTATGTTACAAAAAAAAAAAAAAGGTGCACAAGAGCAGAGGCAAAGAAGAAAACAAGACAGAAATGGGAGGATGAGTCAGAGAAGTTAATCCTCATGAGGCGGTTTGACTCTCACCTGCCACACAGGCCCTCTCACCTCCTGTCCTTCCTGTTACTGTGAGGGCCACTGACCCTGCCTCTCTTTTAACCTCGGCAGAGAGGAAGAGAAAGAAGGGGGGAAAAAAAGCTGAAATAATGGAGGGAGGAAGGGTGGGAAAGAGGGTGGAGGTGTTGGCAGACGCCTCGGAGGGAGGAGAAGAGAAGATGCTGGTCAGACTATTGGCTCTTTCAGGGTGATAGATTCAGCAGCCTGCCCACTGCAACCGGAATAAATAACGGCCAAAAGATAAATGAGCTCAATGCACACACACACACACACACACAGTGATCAACTACCTCTGCTCCTCTGAATGCATTAATAGTGCTGCAACTTTAAGTGTGTGTGCAGAGTTTGGGATTTGTTTGTCTCACTTGTGCTCATGACCACTAGGGAGAGACATGAGGCAAAGTGTGTGTGTGTGTGTGTGTGTGCGTGCATTCATGCATCTCCTGGTGTGCGCACCCATGTGTGTGTTTCTGGGGTTACGTGTGTGTGTGTGTGTGTTCGTGTCGTTAAGGCCGCGGGGCAAAGTGGCCTGCCCCTAAAATGAGTGCCCATCATGCACCACTCTAATTATCCCTGAAGGACCTCATGCAGACCCCTGCCGTGCTGCCACCAGGCCAATGGAGGCCTGCGTTAACCGGGTCAGGCTCCGCCCTGGATCGACAGCGTCGCCATGAAGCACGCCGCTGTCCGTGCCGAGGCGTCATCTCTGGGAAATTGAAAGAGTGCTCCGTGGGTTAGCTCCGTCCAGCTCGATACCAGAGGGCCGTCTAATGAGTAAACCCGTGGCTGGCCCAGTTGGCTCTGCAGGGCAGACGGAGTAAATAATTAACTGCCTTTAAATAGGCTAACTGCTCACACTAATGGCTCCTATCTCTTATCTCACTCCTGCACCAATCCCTCTGACCGCCGGTGCTAATTCCCCTCAGTTCATTTTCAAAAGCAAACATCTACCTCAAAAACAGCCTGGCAGCACGGAGCATGTGTAAAATATAGCCTGGACATTTCTGGCTCCACGTGCCAGGCGGTCGGGGCGCACAGATATATGGAGCACATGAAAAATTCATAAGGATATACGGCGTCGCTGCAGCAAACTCGGGCTTTTATATCAAATCAGCCTGAGTGGATGTTCTTTGAGGCCAGAGGGTTTGTTCTAATTACGACTGGAGGGAGACGAGTTATTTTTTTTGGCGGGTATATTACAACAGGAACACACTCGAGAAGAACGGTTTAGCAGGAGAAATGAGTTCGCACTTCCACCGGTGATAGCGTAACTGGCAATTTGCACTTTAATTGTGTCATGAATCAGTTTGTTTACTCTGGTGATGCTGTTTGTAAAGGAGGGTTAAGAAGCGGAACATGTGAGGAAGTGAGGAACGAGTCGTGAGATGGATGCATTCTAACTTTAATAAACCTGGGTAAAAAGGCAGCGGGAACAACAAATGATTGTCCTGTTCAGGGTTCGGCGCTTCACTGGCCCTTGAATGAAGAGGTCACAGCTTCAGGGGTCCGTGGCCTGACTCCAGGAGCCGTTACTTCGCCGCAGATCGCTTTCACCATCAGCCATGTTTACTGTGGGCACTGTGCCCCTGTCGTGAGTGATGAGCACTTGCTTGAAAAGGGCTTTCAGTTTTCAGGCTTTCATTTCATGTAATGATGATGACGTGTTTTTCCTCCTGCACATCACAAGAGATAAAAGACGACAGACTCGTTTTTTTTTTTTTTCTGAGGAGTGTCGACTCGCACAGGAAACCTGAGACAATGTTGACCCCCCCCCTCCTGCCGTATGCCTAACACACTGCATAAAATCAGCTCAAACACTTTCATCCAAAGCAGCGGACTGAAAGAGGGTGTGATGCAGCCTAGAGGGTTAAGCTTCCCTCCTGCGGATCACATGAACCGTCTCCTGCCAGGAGGGATCAGATCCGACCTCGGAACCCCGAGGATTCCTGGAATCTCATCGCTCCCTTGCATTTATCTGCGTGTCAGAGTCAGACATTGTCTGTCCACCTCGTTTTTCCTTATGTCGAAAGATCAGACAATGTAATGTCAAAATGATGTGCACTGAGAAGGGACCAAGGAGACCGCACTGACGAAGACACCCACATGGTGCCGTCACCTTGTGGGCTTTCAACATGTCGAAATGACTGGGGCTGGTTTTTTGGTGGACCAAAACCAAACCAACCACGTCTCGAGTCCAACATTCCTGCGTAGGACACGTGTCACAAAGTGTATTGTTGTAAACGAGCTGTCGCCCGGCTGCAGCGTGGGCAAAAACACACAGTGAGAATGTTACAATAACAACAGGCAGCTTTATACAAAGTCTGGCACCACAGGGAGCCTGTGAATGTGTGTGTCTGGGGGAATCTGGGGGGTGTGAGTGTGAAAACCTTAAATTGCTTTAACTGCTGCTTATGCACAGCTCATGCACACAGAGTTCAGTGTGACAGCTGGGAGTCATGTGTAGTGTGTTCACATCTGTGGGGGCCACAGAGAGACAGCAAGCAGACTAAGTTTCCCTCCAATCATTTTGAATCAGTCTGAATCTGAATCTAAATCTGAATCTTCAGCTCACCTCAAATCAGGTTTTCAGATATTCTGAGTTTCAACTCAAGTTCTGGGAACTACAGTTATTTCAATCTTTCATTGCACTGGCTGCTGCCGCTTCAGACCTCTGGCACCTTGAGACTTACACACACTTTTGCAACACACAATTATCCGTGAGAGTGCAGTGTGTGTGTGTGTGTCCAACGTGCCTGAGTGGGTGCAAGTAGGAAAATCCAAGAACTGTTTTTATTGGCCGAGGTCACGCTCCTGGCTTGATGCCTTCTGGAAATTCAAGTTTTTGTCTCAAAATAAATAAACGGACAAAAAAATTGCAAAAAATGTAATTAAGTCACATTTGTTGTAATACTTTTTGTTTTGTCTGCGTGACGGTGACAGACTGTAAATAAACTCACTACCTCGAAATTAAGTGGATTCCATTTGACGACCTGAAAGTAAAATGTGGTTGTTTATAGAAATGCAAGACAATTCATTTCTTTAGACGATGGAAGAAAACATTCAAAAAACAATCCGTGATATTTCATCAAAACAACAGAGTATGTAATTATTCACAAATGAGGCTTTGTTTTGTTTGGCAGTGCATCTCAGTTGAGTCCTCTTTGGCAGGACATCTGTGTTTAGGCTTATAATCATTTTTTATGGTTTTACTGAGCGCCTCATTTATCAGCCAATCATTTACACAAACATATATATTGTATTTTTAACAGATGTCCTTTCAAAGATTATGCAACCACCCTCTCTCATGCTTATTATAATTTATAGTGCTGCAATGTCTCCACCATGTGTGCATGTTGCATTCAAGCCATACATCACCTCTTATATACACAGAACTATCTGTTCCATGGAGCAGATAGGTTTCAGCTCCAGACCATATATAGTCTAGACTCGCCAGCAGATTCTTTTCTCTTTTGTTTTCATTGTTCTGTTTTCCTCTCATTCCTTCGAGGAAATCACACATGTAGGCAAAGAGCTAAGAATAACACTCGAAATACACTGAGAGTCTGCAGATACTTTCTTGGCCTTTCCTCGTCTCTCTGGTCAAATTGAAGTTGTTCATTGGTGAGTGTATGCTGCTTTGTGCTTTACAGCACAAACTGAAGGTGGGAGACAAGGAGCGGCATTCATTGATATAGTGAGGATCCCTGTGGTAAAGTTGTTTTGTTTTTATGTTGGGATCAGAGACTGAAAAATAAATAAAGATGGCTGAGATGAAAGGTCCCAAAAGTGAAGCCAAATATCTAGTGTTGCTGATTTGATGCTGAAAATTTTTGTACAACTTTATATGCAGGCTGTGGTTGGGATACACCATGAGCCCTAGCGAATGAAGCAGACACAATTAGAGTGTCACCATTTCCAGATTAAATCCACTTAATGCAGCTTGAAGGACGATGAGCAATCAGCTGACAAGAGATCTGTCACTGAGATGATTTTGAGATTGGGAAAAAGAGAGAGTGACCAAGATTTTCCACTGTGAACGTGTGTGTGTGTGTGTGCAGCTGGGGGGTGGGCTGACATCCTGAGGAAGGCCGGTTGCTGATAAGAGCTTCAGGCAGGGAAAAGCCCGTTTATACATTGAAACAGACGCCCACTGAACTGACCACGGTACACACCTCACCGCTCAAGGGGAAACGACCTGAACTGTGGTGATCGCTGTTTGTGCATGAGAAGACTCGGAGCGGGAGAAAGCATGAGATACAGACGCACAACAAAAATAGATCTTAAGGGACACAGGGTGCACGCTGAAATCCAAACGCGGCCCTTTCCTTTGACCTTTCAACTCAAAGCGTGCCGCCCTCCACTTGCGCACCTTGCTTCTCTCATTTCCTCTCCTCCATTATTTTCTCCTCTCTACCTGTGGGTGTAATCACTACATAAACTTTCAGTGCAAGCAAAGAGGCGAAGCGAATGCAGCGAGTGGGTCTCGTTGTCGGCGTGCAGTAAAGCAGCTCCCCTGGGCCACAGGGAAACAGGAGAACAGACACAGAGCCTCGGTTCAGTCTTTGTCTGCCTCGCTCACTTCTTCTTCCAGCTGCTGAGATCCTTTGTCTTTCATAACAGCACATTTCCCTGGTTTCATTTGAGCCCCAGCAGAGTCACTATGACCCACAAAATTCTTCTGAATGTACCAACGTGTCATTCCGGCTTCCACAGAGCAACTTGTTTTGTGTGAGAAGTAGAGCGGGGAAGCAGCTGTACCACAGCAAACAGTGTGCACAACAACAGCTGCTGCATTTTTTGTGTGTTCACTCTTAAAAATGTAAACAGAAGCTGAGATAGACAACACTGCGATACAGTGGCAAGCCACACACTCACGTCACTAAGTCATCAAGTGAGCACGGGGGCTTATGTGGATTACATGTCTTCCATTGATGTTTTTTTATTTGAGTCAATAAACCATAAAACAACAAAACAGATATTGTTGGTTCACAACAATGCCTCCCCCCCCCACTACCACCAGTGTGAATTGTAAATGAAGTAAATTGCATCAGAAAAAGTACCACAAAATTCCTGGGTTCCTTCCAAACCCACATCCTTCCATCAGGGTCCACAGTAATCTGTAATCTCATATTTTGCCTAATCCTGTTTCACTGACAAAATAAAAACAAAAGCACATCCTTCTTGGCAGAGGTAAGAAATGGAGACCAATGAAAAGGGGAAGAGGCCATAGAAGGAAACAGGGAGATTTAGAGGAGAAGAAACCCAGAGAGGGAGTTTCATCATTAAGTGTGGGTGAAGCATGGCTGAGCAATAACTTGATTGTGGCTTTGGTTTGCTCTTGTACACAGACAGCCTCTTCCTGTAGGGCAGAACGACACAGACTGCAGGCTGGGCTCTAATATCACTTCTAATCACTAACAGCCAAGACACCACGGCTACAAATCGCCGGGGGGGGGGGGGGGCAACAAAGCAGAGAGAGCGAGACAGTGTTTACGCGTCTGTTATTCTATCTATGTTTTATGAGCTTTATACCAACACATCCTATATTTCTGTCTTTGTTGGCATTTCCTCTCTGTGTTTATTCCTGACCATGAATCAGCCCTGAGGCCACCGTGGCCCAAACATCCAGCAGAAAAGACAGCCACTGCATCTCGCTGCCTGCAGCCTGCCGGGACCGAGCCGTGCGTGTAAACAACTGATATACAGGCAACAATGGGAGGTGGTGGCCCTCAGCGCTGGTTACCTGAATATAGGATCGCTCTAGACGGCTGAATGTGAACTGATTGATGAACAAAGTTTAGTGGATTTCAACTTTTCAAATGATGTGTCTGGACACTCGGTCCCCAGAACCCTGACCCCGGAGAATCACTGGTCATTATCGTGAACATCATCGCGAATGTGCTGCTGTCGCAGGCGACAAGATCACATTACGTAGATGACGCCCAGCCACCGCCGCTGGAGGGCTGGTCGCTCGTTTATTGCTCATAAACGTGTGATGAGTTTGTGGAGAGGTGCATTCCAAATACAGGCAGACAGAGATTTCTGGATTCATTATAGATGAAGCTGAACTCTGGGCTCTCCCTCACCTGGCAGTGAAGCAGTGCGAAGCACAGTCTGATGCTAACACTTTGTCTTTCGCTTCATTTGTATTTTATTCTTCAGGTTGATAAAGTTCAGGTCAGTGAGATATGTCCCTTTGGAATACCAGTTTATTATCTTATTTATTGTGGCCACTATTTTATTCATGAAGTAGACGATTCTAACTGATTGTGGCAGCCTAGTTTCCTCTGTTTGTGGATATAGTTTATTATTTTGTACAAAATGATCTGTAGGTGATGTAAAAATATGTAAATATTAAATACATTGGTATATTGGAGAAATATGATGGCATGTTACATTATTAAAAAAATCAAAAACTCAATTAATTGTGAAAGGGGCATCAGACACAAAAGCTGCTGGATTAAAGAATTCCACCAAATTAAAAATCTCAATCAGAACAGCAGCTACCTCAGGTTCATGCGAGCACATTGTGTAGTAAACAGCGTCATTAGCCAGGAGGCTGCCTCAGCCCTCGCAGGGAGGCAATTTGTTGAGTCTGAAAGGAAGCAACACGGGGTCGCAACCTTGTCTTTGCGATTCCCAGGAGTCTCCGCTTACATAAGTGAAAATGTGAGGTGGTGGGAGTGATGCGTTGAGGGTCAGAGGTGTGTTGATGCCGAAAGGGTTAAACGCATTCTGTTGGTGTCCAGGCTGTAACATGCTAACAGATGCAACAACAAAATGCTGGGATTGAAATCAGACATGGCTCTTAAGTATGCAGCAAATAGGCTTAAAGGTCTCAGAGACAAAGATCTATTGACAGTATGTAACTTGTAGCCATCTCATACCCCACGATACGCCTACGCTGCACCACTGAGGCCAGCACACACAAAGCAGAGCGTCTCTATCTGCCCTGGGGTAGTCTCCTATGAGTGAAAACAGAAAACCACAAGATAGCGTGAACATAAACCTTTATAATTCAAACAAAATGCTTTGAAATTGCTGGGGCCACGTGTTGGGAAAGGCTGTGGGGGATTTGCATAATTGCTGATAAACATGGAAAAGTATTTATGAGGTTAAATAAACTGGTCCTTTGTGGGAACAGGTCCGGTCTGCAATATGCAAACAAAAAGAATGCGGACTCATGAATTTTACTCCTACTCACTGTTTTTTTAATCAGATCGGCAAGAGGAGCTTTAGAGAACGTTATGTTAGATGAAGAGAAACTACGAGAAGTTGGGAAACCCGTAGGAGGCATCAGCGGTGACTCAGCCCGGGCCCCGCTTCCTGCCATGTATGTGAAGTCCAGGGTTCAAGTTTGGCTCCCAGACCCTTTCTGCGCTCATGCTCTTATCTGTCCTGACACTCTCCATGGCTCCTTATCTTTAAAAGCCAGTTTGAACCTTATCTGGAAGATGAAGTGCAACCAAAGGGGGAGAGGGTTGTTGACTGGCATCGTAGGGCAACAGCTGCCCATGGCCACAAAGACACAAGCTGCATCCTTTCCTCCTCCAACCTCCTTGTTTTGCCACCTGTACTTCTTTTCTTCACCTTCCCTTCATCATGCTAAATACAGAGTGAACGCTGCAGGCAGGAGACGGTGGAAACTCGAGGGATGAGGTTTTACGAATGCTGCCGATGGAGATGGTCAGTATGTATGGGGTAATTTGAATGATACAAATGATAGTGAAAATGATTGCCTACTGTGTTGCGCCATCCACTGTGATTTAATCCTCCTCTACATGAAGTGTAAAGCTGTATGATCTCACATTTAGGGCTTTTATTGGAGATACCGATCGTCAGTAGCAGCTGTCAGTGACATGTGCTAAATCAAAAGCTATATCTATGTCAGGGCCAATAAATCGACAGAGAACCTACAACGTTGCCTTGTTCTCGCTCGCGACGTGTTTAGCATATTGGTGTTGTGTTGTCATGACGGCATCATACAGGGGCCAGTGTATCTCAGGAGGCAGGGCTGGTCATTACAGTGGAGGTTTGATCGCTGGCTGGGCTGAATCAATGGTTGAGTGACATGTTCTTCGCGGAGCTGCGTACGTGGGCGTCAGACTATAAATACAGAAACAGCGGCTTCATGATACATCAGTCTAATGTGGCAGGGAATCAGCGATTGAAACCCGACTCTAAAACCCGACTGCACTTTAGCTATGAATCAAGCCCTTGTCAGTAGATGTCCACGATGGGACTGTGATCTGAATCAATTAAAGTCAAACAAATTGTCTCTTGCAGTTGACAGCTTCATTGACGTTATCTGTTATTGATCGTGAGACGTTTAGATTTCTTAGTTCAGAGACACTGGGCCTGTTTTTTAATCAGTGATGATTGGACATTTAGCAATTAGCAGAGGTCAACAAAAACGAACAGTGAGAAAAGAAGAAGTGAGAGTGATGAAAGTGAAAAGAGGAGATTTAATCATACACTGAAGGACAGGAAGGAGAACGATGTTCCGAGGGGATGTTGATTATTTGACGTGTGTGTGGTGCACAGATTGGTCTCATTTCCACACCAGGGCTTTTCATTTTCTTCCCGTCATTGCTGCCAGCAGAGATATCAATAGCCGTCAGCGTGGAAGCCTGTATGTCACATTTTCTGGAGGATTCGAATTTCCTTTCATTTCTGTGAGAGGCGTGCTGCCTGCCTGTTATTCCATCTTCCTGATTACGTCTGTGCAATCATTTTTAATGAACCAATTTTTTTTTAAGTGCTTTTGATCTCGGGCCGTGAGCGATTTCTCTTCCAACCCCCCCCCCGTAAAGTGTTGCTGTACTCTATTCTCTCGTCAACAGAAGTGTAGTTTGTTTGCCTCTGGGGATTTTAAAAAATATGCAAAACAACGTCCACAAAACTCCAGCCTGAACACATACAGTGTGTTCACAAATAAGGAATACACACACAGGCGGGCGATCTGGGACATGCTTCGTTGTGCAATGGGAACATCGTCTCATCTCAACCCATCCCCCCTTCCCACTGCAGCTGAATCCTAAAATCTCCTCCACCTAAAATCTATCAAAAACAATAAGTCCTGTAGAGGCGCCTTGCTCCAGCGCAGCTAAGCCCCCACTCAGCTCACCTCATTCTGTCTCTCACTGTCTAATAGGAGCCATCCATCTCTGCAGTCACCACTGTGGGCAGGAGACGAGTGAGAAACTCCAAATTCCTGCCAGAGAAAAAGACCAAAGGCTTTATCTCTCCCTTTAGCACATGCAGAAGGATGCAGACGGCGAGAGATGATATTAAAACCTGTTTATATGGAAACCTCCCAACTTCCTGATGCCAAAGCAAACAGCTCTCCGAGGAGACTAAGGGCATGAGACAATGGCTTCTGTTCCCATGAAGATGCTACGCTGCTGTTGCCAAGCACGTTTGACTTCCTGTTAGATGGGGTCATAGAACAGTTGGTCTATATTTATATATCTGTATCTGTGAAAAGAAAACGCTGTCCAGGACAAAAACAACACACGGACATTAAATGTCAAACAAAGATTTCATACAGTCCGGCTCATCTTCTTATCCTGGCGGTCATCACCATTGGGCAGATTTAGCAAAACAAGGTTATCTGTGGATTCTGGCCCAGGTCCATTCTGACTCCACAGAAACATTCAGCTGATTTGTTTTCTCATGTTGGGCCAATTTATCTGCTGATTACCTTTTCCCAAATCTGCTGTGATGTTTCCTTTGTAAGCAGCACCGATCTAATACTCTTTTGTTTTGCTGTGGGATTTATTTATAAATCCACAAATAGACACTGTCGACGGATAAAAAGGGGGGGGGGGAAATTGTCTTCTGAGTTAAGTGAATTTAAGAGCTTGTGTGAGGCCACACAGATATATCTCTGAAAGCATATCACTTCTGAAAATGGATTTCAGGCCGGCACTAGTTTTGTAACTTAGTTCAAAGACAGGAAACATGAGGTCCAGCCAGTGTGAGCAAACCTGTGTCGTGCTTCTCTTCCCGTCTCACTTTCTTCTAATGAGCTGAGAAGTCTGCTTGGGTACAAACTCTTTTCCCACCGAAATTGCTCTCAACTCGTTAACTCCAACATTTTTTTTAATCACCAGCCCGCTGCTGCTGCTTCGCCACCAGTGAAATCGAAAAGTCAGAAAACATCCCCGTCTGTGTCACGTAGCATGAAATATGATAATGTATGTAAGAGAAAGATTTTCACAGGGGGAAATTGATTTTCCACCCGGTAGCGACTGCAGCTCAATCCATCACTTCTGCATCAGAACGGAGATGAAGAAAGTGTGGGTCGGAGGGTTGCAGCCGTGTTGGCTTCTGATGTGGTTTATTTTCCAATAATCAGTTTTTCAGGGCGTTGAGGAGACGAGAAACATTTATTCTCCCTTGTAATTTATGATAAAAACAGTGTATTCAGGCTCTTGAAGCTGTACCATCTCTCATGGGTTTTAGACTAAAGGTGATGATGAATGGAGCGGACCCGTAGCTTCTGAAAACAGCCTGAGGGGCAGGCGTTAGTGGGAGACTGGGCAAAAACAACACTGGGCCAGTATTAATGGATGGCTTTATATAGGACAAGAGCAGGAGCTGGATTCTCATCTGGATGATTAATGAGGTTATCAAAATATGGAAAGACTGAAACCATACAGCAAGAGCTACGTTCTGTTTTGACCCATGCAAAAGCCGCCGAAGGATAATCACAGAACTTGGTGGAACGATGAAGGATGAGTTCGACATCTATCAAAACAGAAATATTGAAGTTGCTTTGATCTCAATGAAAGGGTGTGTGTGTGTGTGTGTGAGAGAGAGCTCTGATGCAGCTCCATTGATTAAAAAAGGGCTGTTGGGCCTTGGCGGCGCTCACTCGAGTTTTATTAAGCATCTGAGCGTGGTGACCTGTCATGTCAGCCCTGCTCTTCCCCTGGTCTCCACCTGAGCAGAGGTGTAATTATCCAGAATAAATGAAAGCACCTGAGTGGTTCTGCAGGGTTTTTAAATGGGTCACACTCCGTGACACAGGTGGAGCTTGTAGCAGCTGGTTCTGAGTGGAAACGCATGAGTGAAGACGGGGAAACAGCGGACGAGCCACAGCCTTGTTCATATCTGTTTTTGTGTCGACAGACAAAATAAGAAACGTTTCCTTTGACCCAAAGCTTCCAAACTGTCTGCATTTCACCGCTCACTTCATCTTTTAATTATTGTTTTGCTTTCTTTCCCTGACTCGCACAGAATCACACAGCATTACACGTACGTGATGCGCCGTGACCGGATTTCACTGGGGCTGGCGCCCTTAGCTCCTTCAGCCGATTTATCTCCTGGCCACAGCAACAGGAAGAGAAGGGATGATATTGATCAGCGTTCACTTAACACCAGTGTTTGAGACGGCCGGTGTCGAGGGTCGGTCAAAAGCACAGAGAAGTTTGCAGGTCATTAAATGCTCTTGAACATTTCTCCTGTGTTCGCTGGAGATGAGTTCTTAACAGGCCAGAACTGCTGCTAACCCCAGAGATATGTCAAGGCTTCTTTTAAATCTAGACCCAGACACGGTCCTTTAAATCTGTGTGGTTTAAAGAAAGGAGAAAAACAATTCCTGGATCCGCCCCCTGATCTGTGCCAAACACTAATGGTTTCTTCACTGAAAAATGTCCCATCCTTCCACCAAGTCCCCTGGTAATCTGTCTTGTTTTTGCACAATCCTCCTCACTAACAAACAAACAGAGGTCTACATAACCTCCTTATTGGCAGAGGTAATTAACTGTAATAATCTCAGCTTCCAACTGAAGGTTCATTAGAGGTCATGGGACAGAGACAGCCCGATAAAATCCAGCCGTGACCCCTGAGCAGATCATGTGCGAATCCCATGCAAATGGAGACAAGGATCCAAACCATTAATTCCAAGGGCAGCTTTTATTCTGCAGTAGACCAAAAAGAAAGAGCGAGCGAGAGACTGAGGGAGTATTCCCTGAGCAGGGGAGAGATATCAAATGAAATCCATCTCCCACTCCTTTCCTCACCACCTCCTACTCTCCTTCAAGAAGAAGAAAGACAAGGGAAGGAAAGGGTTGCCAAGGTCACCTTCCTTCTCTTATTCAATCTCACACACAAACAAGAACAGACACATACATGTTAATCCTCAGAGGATGCAGTATATGCATAATTTGCACTGATGATGGAGCCCTGCTTAATTATTCGCTGCAGGGATCACATGACTGCTCTACACACACACACACACACACACACACACACACACCAAAGATCCCCATAAGGAAACTCTGTTCTTTATACTGAGCGACCTAAAGCATTTGCAGCATCAGTCATGTCTGTCAAATTAAAAGTGACGCCTTGGAAAAACTCCGCTGAAGAAAGAACAGGCAGAGTAATGCTGCCAAGATGTATTCTGGGAGATCTGGTTTGTCTGCAGAGTAACAAAAAAAAACTGTCAAACAGATTCCCATGAAATTCAGATGGAGGATGGGACAGGGGCCAAAAGGAACCGACTCGATTTTATCACTTAATTGTGAAATACAAGGCTTTCTGACATATTTTCCCACTTCCCAGGGAATAATTCATGTATCTAAAGAAAACAATTCATTCATATCCAAATAAAATGCAGTTCCACTGTGCAGTAACAAATCAGACTAGAATCCTGTAACAACCAGTGATGTGTAGCTAAGTTAATGCCATTCTAGATGATTAATTAAATTGAAAGTTAACATGGTGTTGAGTTAAAACTCTTCACATTAGAGTCAGAGAAATAAGACATTGACTGATAAAGAGAAGACAAACAGATCAAAGGAGCTAATTTGAAAAGGGAGAACATTCTGAAATTTACTTTATCTATCTTACTGGTCAGAATGTACATGAAACATAATCACATGCACACACACAGCAGCAGAAAGTAAGATCACAGTGCACAGGAAGTTCAAGTACAGGGCACGAGAGCAAAGGTGAAAGGTCGACGGCACGATGATTACGAAATCAGACCCGCACTGTTGGAGTAGCTGCATGCTCGCCCACAAGGATAAATCAAGAAAATCCTGTTGCAGTTGTTGCTGACTAGTGGAGCTTGACGCCTTTAATAAATCTCCCAGTGCTGCTCATCCCCTAATTCTGTCTCCGTCTGAAGGAGACAACAGCCTCCAGTGCCTCCTCCCCCGCTTCAGCTGCGCAGATATCCATATCAGCCGATCTGAACCACGTCCAGGGAAAAAGTATTTTTTGTTTACAAACCTTCCCAAATTACCGGCTTCTTTAAATAGGTCTGGGCTGCTTTCTGCCGAGATGCAATGGGTGTATTTAGGTTCGCTGCGGCACAGGGAGGGAAGATTCAGGGACAATTTAAGTGAGACAGACACTCGCATATTGTTTGACTTGGCAAGACAAAGCCACCCATGGCTATGAGCTTCTTCTGTGAGATTATTGGGAACTACTGTCTGAAACTAAATTACTGGTTTTGCTTTAAGTGCCGCTAAAAATAATAGATGTGAATAAAACAATAAACAAGTCTGGAGAACTACTTTTTTATTACTGAGGAAATCTTTTGAAGGAGAGGGCAGTGGCGACTTCAGACTCCACATAAAACTCTAAGAGGAGAATATGGTACTTTCCATTCAGTTAATTAGGCCTGGGTCCAAATCAGTGGAGGAGTTGGAAGGAAACAGACTGTGTTGCTTGTCCAGGTCAGAATAGGACTTCCTGCTTGAACTAGTTTGAGCTTGAACTTGGGTCAGACTGAGGTTGGGATGTCGGGCCGAACCATAAATGCACCACTGCACAATTTGTTTGGAACCAACATGGAGTAGCCAACCTGCAGCAAAATCAAATTTAAAAAATATTTCTCCAAGCCCAGGCAACTCGTCAGGTCCTGGTGGGCTTGAGTCCAGAGCTTCCAGTGCTGCTGCTGGCCATTATGGGACCTCCACTTCCATTTAAAACGGACAGCTTGCTGGAGACAGAAGTGCTTCCAGGCAATTCAGATGCTTATGAAAACAAAAGTCAAATGGGAGACAAAACTCAGAGCTAATAATAAATGCATGGGTTTGGATGCATTACTGAGCCCTGATACACTCTACAGCATAGAGAGGCCAGCAGACAGTGACCTGCTTCAGCTGCGACAAACCAAACTGAAACATGCTTATGCATGTGGGGAGAGCGTTTCTTATGGAGTCCTGGCAGTCGAGGAGAAAAGTGGTGAAGTCGCACTGCTTTCCAAACGCAGGCGGCAGCAGAAGGCACTCGAATGGGAGAAGGAGAGGTCGTGGTCTGTGAAAACTTGGCTGCGTTGAGGCAACCCTCTGTGCTGGCTCAGAGCACAGATTTGCTCACGCAATTGTTTCCCGATTTAAATTACATTCGCTCTGCAGTGTTCTGTACTATTCAAATAAATTAAATTTTACTGTAATGGATTCAGCCACTCTGGAGGGGATTTAATTTGACTTTAGGTATCCAAGGGTGCAGTGGAATATATATGACTGGTGTTTCTTGTGAAATATTCATACTGTGGCTGCCCAGTACGACTGCAGGAATCTATTTTTGGTTAAGGGACAACCGTGCTGGTATTGTTGGGATTTAATAAAGCCAAAATATCCCACATACAAATTGTACTATCCTGCACAGTCACGATCTGGGGATGAAGCCAGTGTCAAGGTCTTGCTGATACATGCTCGACCATCGTCAAACATGATGTTTCTTTTTCTTTTTTGAGTCAAATAATTCATGAATAGCGAAACCTTGAATGATAGAAACCATCACTGACATGTATTTTGTCTTTTCAGTTTGGTCCATGTCCCATCCACTACTGTGGAGGAGGTGGGATCTATGAAATGTAGGGCAAACCTCATCATATTCATCTTTATATACCGCCTATGAGATGGACATAGTAACGACTTAATACTAGTTCTTATAATATGCGTACTTTGTTAACAGTGAATACTGCACGGTCAAGACCATGTGGTTTACATAAGACAAATCACAAATGAGAAATTGGAAGAACAGGGGATTCTGGGAGATGGGCACTTCAGAGGGATTCCCCCTGCTCTTCAAAGCAACACAACTGCATGTACGTGCACACGCACTCCTTTATCTCTCGCTTCAGTGGATGGAATAAAGCCAAGTTTGCATCCTGCCTCTCTTATTTTAGCTTCTCTGCCGAGAGCACGCTTGGCCTCGATCCCTCTAACCTGTCTCTGCTTTATGGCCAAGCTCTTTTCTCTTCTGCTCCTCATCCTCTTTCTCACTGTGGACACAGACCCACATCTTCATGTTGCTTCTCTCTCCTTCCCCCGTTGGTCTGGACTGCTTATCAGGGAAATGCATTGGGTTGGTTTTCAACCAGTCAGTGTTGGATAGGCAGCTTTGAAATTATAGCTTGGCATGCAAGTAAAAATGAGGACACATCGTACAACTGCCGGGGGGCTGGACACAGCACTGGGGTCTTTTTTGGACGATTCATAAAGCAGGACAAAGAGACAAAGTGGAGGGTACAGGGAGGTCAAAGGAGGTTGAATGTCAGATCAAAGGGGTGTTGTGTTGCAATAGTGTTGCGGCAAAATGACGATAAATAATCTTGATTGTCTTATGAGATGATTTATGCCAGTTTCACAAGTGTCTGTTTGGTACAGAGCTCGAGCCAGACAGCAATATGCTAGTGTGCATATAAGTGGTGAAATTAGGTGAGAAACCTCCATCCATCTCTGCTGCTTATCCTTGGAGGTTTGCTTGTGAGGCTGCAGCTGAAATTGGGTGCAAGGCAGGGCGCATCCTCGAAAGGTCACAAATCTATCATAAGCTGCTTTCAGACATGAACTCCAGAAAATGTCCTGAAATTTAAGTCTGGACATTTTCTGGAATTTGCAATTCACATTGAAGCATCACAGCAGTGGTCCGGACCACTAGATCACCGAGAACTGCAAAGGGACAGAACGTCTGATTGATACAGGAAGCTGTTAATGGGAATCTATAATGAAATGGCCCCAAAGTGCGATGACACCTCTGCACGGAAATGTGACACAGCCATCCATCCATCATTTACAACCACTCGTGCTGTTTAAGGTCATGAGGGGCTGAAACTGCACTGACGGGTCGCCAGTCTATCTCAGAGCTGACAGTATTCCCCAGAATCAATCAAAATCCAGTCAGCAGTTTCCAGTGTGCTGGGTGTAGCACAGGATCTAAAGGATTAGCATAAATTTAAAGAACCTGCGCTGTGCGTTTATCTGACTATCACCTTGACGGAAAATCGCGTCCTTCACATCAAACCGTCCCCGTTCTCTCCACAACGATGATGTGGGAATGCCATCTGTTCCTTTAGAGCGTGGTGCTGTGGAGCGCGCTGTGCGTGATGTGGAGAGAAAAACAACAAAGTAAAAAGGTTTAATCTCCATCTAAAGAGACGTGTAGACCACTGTTGAGAGGTTGGGGGAGCAGATGGCCGGAGAGGAGCGCTGCAGATGGCTTAAGATGAACTTAGCAAATGAGGAAGAGACAGCAGTGAATGAGGGTTAAAAACTGAGGCGAAACAACCAACAGGAACAAAAATGGACACTGGTCACACCCCTCGTCTCATCACATTCACCAGTGTTCACTGCCTCTCGGATGTTTCCCATTATAGATTGATTTCCTCTCTTGTCTGCTTTGTCTGCAGGAGACGAGGCTGTTTCTGGGGTGCTGCGATATTATGGAATCGTTTAGCACCGGCAAATTTGGAAAAGTGAAAGTAAACAATGGGGGGTATTTTCATGAATAACTCCACATAATAATCTCGTTGTGTGTTTGTGTAATTATTCTGAGACACTGACATAAATAGCCTTGAGGTTTCAGTGATGCTGCAAATAGTTTTCTTGCTCTCGTAATTGCTCGCCTTTATTTCTTCTGTTATTCTCTCACTGTCAACTTTATTTCAGCTTCTTCTGCAGCCTCCTCCCAAGCAACCCTCAGAATAAATGAGTAAAAGACCCAGTTCCTATGTTATATCAGCTGTCCTCCCATAGCTGACGCACAAAGTCACCACAAAAACCTGCCTATATCACTTTTTCATCTCCCTCGGAACATGACAAATACATTACTGCATTCTGAATCCACCCAGATGACGGATGTGTTTTAGAAACCTAAAATAAATAACCCTCCGACTCTGTGGGTTCCCAGACTCCAGGCTATCTCACAAAGACTCCACAGAGCTTGGAGCGTTTCTTTCCCATCGTGAAAACACTGGTGTAAGCAGCTGATAGCTTCCCTCGACTCCACACTGTCAGTGCCCCTGACGCACCATTGTTCCCATGAATCACACATCTGGGAACCAGGCTTGGAAACCTGCGTAGAGATCGTATCACTTGATGCTGACAATTACTGTGCGGTGTACTGTGCTGTGCTGTGGTACTGCTAGTGTCAGGCTGCCTGCTCAGCTGAGGCCACAACTTTTGTTTTGCACAATACTAACCTTCACTGATTGCTCAGTTTACTAAGTAAAGAAAATGGATCGCATGGCGCCGCTGCTAAAGATGTTGGATGAGCTACCTGTGCCTTCAAGAGTCTGAGATTTCCGAAAGTTGTGTGGAAAGCCTTAAATGTACTTAGGTTGTAGTTAGTTCTCTCCGTTTGAAATGCCCTAATTTGTTCCAGTGGGGCGATCACATCTCCTATTTGACTGTTGACTTGTCCAGGGTGAACCCCACCTCTCGCCCAATGATAGCTGGGAATGCCTCCCCCCCGCGACCCAGTAATGGGCAAGCGGTTGAAGATGAATGAATCTCCAAATCGGACTAATATTTAATTCTTGACAGTAACCTGAAGTCCCAGCTCAACGCCATCGTTCCCTTGGATGAGTGGCAGATGTCATGTTCATTTTTCAGCTCTTGGCCATTTCTTTTGACCTTTTCTGAGAACCAGCAAAACGAAGAACGATAGAATGAGACAGAGGAGCATGGATGTGACTGGAGACGCTGTTTGTTTGTGTCAGTATGACAGTGAGGAGAGATGGATGCTGCAAGCGGGTGCTGGCCACACATGTCACATCGGGAGGCATGATTATCCTCCAGGATTACACTTTAATCAATCTAAAGCACTAGTCCCTGTCTGCCACTGTGCTAATCCCATCAAAGAAGGGCTCTTTCTGCCTGTCAGCTTATCCTCTTCCCATTCACCACCATGTTAAACACCTCACAAAGCTGCGTGTCAAGAGTCCACCAGGCCTCACTGCGTGGAGCTGTCGGGCCTCGGCTCAGCAGCGCCGCATCCACGCCACTGCAGCCCATTGAATTTTAAGATGCCGCAGAGAGGATTGTCCCATTGACGAGGCAAATTGATTGTGTCAGTGCATTTTAATGTCAACAGCGCAAAGAGGAGAGGATGGCATTTAGGATTGTCCAATAGGCCACTGGTGGCTGCTTAGACACATTCAATTAACACAGTGACAGTTTAACGCAGCTTTGGGACGACTCGAATGAATCAATTATACATGTTTCGTTAAGAAGGGTACAGATGGTGCTGTTACTTTCTGTTTCATCCAGTGTGGTATAAAGGGTGTTTGTGAAAAAGTTTGGCAAAGTCCAAAAATCAGGAAGTAAAAGGGAGCTTCAGAAAACCCCAAAGCTCCTCAAACGCCTCATCTGTTGTCCAACTGATGCTCCTGGTCACCGCCATGTTTGAGGAGCAGGGACATAAATTTCCTACACAGGATGAAAGTGGCCGACCAATCACAGTGTGTGTGTGCATCTGCAGCCAAATACCATGCAGAATTCATGCTTTTGCTCACTCATTCGCTAATATGCATGCAACCACCTACACGCACACGGATGTATCTAAA
Organism: Pseudorhombus dupliciocellatus; assembly: GCA_016785235.1. Classification (NCBI taxonomy): domain Eukaryota; kingdom Metazoa; phylum Chordata; class Actinopteri; order Pleuronectiformes; family Paralichthyidae; genus Pseudorhombus; species Pseudorhombus dupliciocellatus. The sequence goes on along the minus strand of JAFBJW010000359.1, from coordinate 2,356,164 downwards.
CTGACATATCCTGTTTTTTATAAGACAGACACACACAGGCTCATCTTTTACGTTTGACAAAATCCTTCCTGTTCATACAGCTCCAGAGTGTATTCATGCTAATTTTCTGAATCGGGAAGTAGAACGGGTCAATCGCTAACAAACAGCTTCAGTCCCAGAAACAGGTCTATTCAATTCAACATGTAGAAACTGCATTAGAGGAACCCGTGTGTCTCTGATGAAAAGCCCACTCTGCCTCCTTTCATCTCTTCTTTCCCTGCTCCACTCACACACACAGCTGTGATGAATAGATGGAAAGGGGAGAGGGAGGGGGAGAGGGAGACGCGAAAGGATGAGAGAAGCCACTGAGGGACAGAGGTGCATAGAAACACAGCGTACGAGCATTTGGAATAAAAATAACCTCAGAGCCAGGAGGAGACGGACTCTTTTTTTCCCTGCCTCTATCCATCCACTCGTGCATGTGTGTTTATGTATGTCTGAGATCTGCAGGGCGGCAAGGGAGGGATTTGAATGCACACACACAGTGACACTGCACAGGAACAGATTCAATATACCGGAGGATTAAAGACAAACAGAGAGGTACAGGTTGTCAAGTTAGCCTACATATTTCCACAGCAAACAGGCAGATGGCCACCCACGCTGATGCGCCATTTAAATGTGCCGTGCCCGCAAGACACTCCGATATAAGACACGGCGTGGACGGACCAAACAGACGCACTAAACGCCGCCCATCTGCTTGATCCTGGTGACAAATTGGGTTTGTTACTCAGCCTGCCATCAAACCACAGTTGGCCCAGCCGTCCTAACTGAAATGGTTTAGGACAAATCTGGGGCTCTGGGTTGTGGCCAAATTGCTGTATTGCACAGAGAGATTTGAAGCGGCTTAGTCAGCGGGAGACAATGCACAGCGGTGGCATCATGACACAGAAAAACAAAGCGTCAGAGGGTCACTGTTGCTTTGTGTTGTGCGGGCTTCTGCTTTCTACTGGGAATCGGCACGACCACACAGCAGAGACAAACCGTGGGGCACTCAGGCCTGATGGCACGGATTGCTGTGTTTAAATTTTTAATGATTCTTCTATTCAGGTTTTCTGTTAATTACCTACAAGTGCTGTGCATGCAGTGCAGCACGCTCTGAAGGGTTTGAAAAGAGGCATTGTGTGTTGTTTGGACTCCACATTCCCTGAACTGAAGAGAGAACAATTGCAGTTTTTTTTTTTTTTTAATTTAATAGGTTTCAGGAGTAGCCCTTATGGACATTTTTAATCTCTTTAACAGATGACATGTCAGTGTCTCAGTTAATTACCTACAAGTGCTGTGCATGCAGTGCAGCACGCTCTGAAGGGTTTGAAAAGAGGCATTGTGTGTTGTTTGGACTCCACATTCCCTGAACTGAAGAGAGAACAATTGCAGTTTTTTTTTTTTTTTTTATTTAATAGGTTTCAGGAGTAGCCCTTATGGACATTTTTAATCTCTTTAACAGATGACATGTCAGTGTCTCAGTGCTTTTACTGTGAAAAAACAAAAGACAGCTGGCCACCAATTTATGACATAATAAATATTCAAATATTTGCTAAGAGACGATAATCAAAGTCAGGCATTGCCATCCGCAAAGCTGGCTCTAATTGTTGGCATAAAATAAATAGAATTGGCACATACGCACACAAATCTCTGAAGTAAAAACTCTGCGGTTGCTATAATTGCTAATGACAACAATGAGGAATGCACTGGCAGCGCTTCTCTACTGTAAATGCGTTCCACTCCACCTGAATTGCTGAATCCTTACTGCAGCTCTGAGGCTGCAACTCCAGCACGCAGCATTCAGCCAGAGATCGATTCTGTGTTCGTGGAGTGTGCCTGTGGTGCCACTGCTCCCCTCTGTCGTGCTTCTCCTGTCGTGCTTCGCCTGCCTGCGCCATCAAACAGCAAAGCTGCACCCTCCTACCGTGGTCCGAAACATGCATTTACACTTGATGGTTAAGATAATTCACCGAGGCAGCTGACCACACAGACTTATTAGAACAGGAGAGAGTTGTAGTGGATGCTAATTTACTCAGAGGGTTGTTTTGGGCTAAGAGTTTCAGTAAGACCCTAATAGGGTCAAGAAAATATGGTCCACGGGGTATTTGCACTGCTGCTACCCCAACCCTCATTTGAGTTGCCAAATATAGATGTAGAGATGCAATTTCTTCGCGCTCCTTAGCCCCCGTCTAACCCAGCACTGCTGCCTCCACACTGCTCGTTTCCCCTGTGTCCCCCACAGCCTCTCGCTTCTTCCCCTCCTCCATCTCCCTGCATCTGATTTGCTCGATGCAAAATGAGATACTCCTGTGTGTCAGGGAGCTGCTGCTGCCGCTGACAAATCAGAGATGTGCAGGCTGACAGATAGATAGTGAGGAAAACATGGCCTCTGGAATGCCGTACCTGCTGGTGCTCAATGATTGCTCTAATGTCTCTCTTTCTCTCTCCCAGTCCGCCGCGCAGCGAGTTTCTATCTCCCTCCCCCCGTCTTCTCCTTCGTTGTGTCCATTCCTCAGATGCCACCTTAAGTCAACACTCCCCAGGATCCTATCTGTCTAGCAAAATGCTTTCCAGCAGGATTAAAAGCATGCAATGCTGACTCAAACCCTCTTATCTGATTGGCTGACACCGAGAGCTGTCTGAGGATTTTAGTAACTGGGGAGAACAACGAGATAATGGCACCGTGTCAGCTACTTCTGGAGCCGCAGGGGCCAGCAGATGACAGGAGAAGGCGGAATGGCCCTGTGAGCATTTGAAAATTCATGGTTTCTGAATGTTTGGTCAACTTTTTTTATTTGGAAATACTTCGTAAGTACAGTGTTGACAAGAGAATCGTGAAAACACCTCATGTGAGGCATAGCATGTACAAAGTACACATGAATAGTGTACATATCATTTTCTCTTCAAGTACATATTCAGTGGCACCTGAGAGACTTTTCGATCGACAGAGGATCGTATTTTTGAAAAGGGAAATGCTGGCTTCTAACACTTGGACTGATTGACAGGCAGAAGAGGCCTCAGTGTGCCACACTCCTGCTGATTGCAGTCATTCATGGTGGGTGTGCCGGTTCCACTGCTGCAATCCAGCACACAAGTGCTACAGTGGCACCTGTGCCTCGCTGACAGGCATGAGAGTTGCTGTCTTTCAGACGATGCTAAGTGGATTTGGGAATAATAAGGACTATTTTTTATCCATGTATCTGCTATACAAAATTATTATATGGCAGGAAGTGGAAGTTTGTGCTGAGGACAGGAGAACAGCTTTGCTAACCAGTGTCAGTCTCGTCCCTTGTGAGAGTCCTAGCGAGAAGTTGTAAGAACCTGATGAGCGCACACACACACACACACACACACACACACACACACTCAGGTGGAGGAACAGACAGATTCATTAAGTCCCCAGAGACAGCAGCTCCACTGAGGCCAACCACAAGACAACCACACTGAGACGAAGCTTTAAGCTTACAGGCAGCAGTGTGTGTGTGTGTGTGTGTGTGTGTGTGTGTGAGAGAGAGAGAGAGACAGACAATGCTACCTTCATGTGCAGTACTTTCACACAGACAGTTGTATGCGGCAGGGAAGCATTCATCTGTTGATCTACATTCCTGTGCTTCATGCAAACCATTAGTATAACTATCTCACCACAGTCGGTTCAAAGATGGGAAGTACATCAAACAACCTTTGGATACAGACACACACACACACACACACACACACACACGGATGCCTTCTCTCATAAGAGAAACATTCTCCCATCTTTTGACTCTCAGTCATGTCATTACTTTTTCTTTCTTTCATCTTTGTTTCAGCTCTGCCTTTCTTCTTTACTTTACATCTTTCTTTTTAACTGAGCTGTGAAGCAATAACTACCCTAGAAACAAACTCAGGTGTGTGTGTGTTTCTTTTTCACTTGCAGATGGGAGTCGAAACTTTGGTTAGATCAAAATGCCTCATCAGACATGTGTACGCGTTCAGGGACTAGGTGGTGGGAGGGGCTGAGAAGGAGATGGTTTTAAAGCCGTCACTCAGTTGTCACAGCTGCACGGAGCTGCCGACACCAGGGTAAAACAAGACTCAAAACACAATTATAATACATATTGACTCCTGCAGTTCATCGCTGACACCTTCAGCAACAACACAAAGAGGGGTAAACGCCATAAAACAGCGAAAACAAAAACAAAACATCCCACACACACCTGCGAGCACAAGGGCAATAAACGCACAAAAACCTGCGGCGGCAGCAAAACAAACAATCACACGTGATCTTTGAGTAAATGGCATCAGTCACTAGATTTATGTCGAGAGGATCAACGGGGAATTTTAGAAAATAATGAGATTATTCAACTGACTCAATTGCAATTTGGTTCCAAATGTTTTCCAAGCATGACGCTGTGTCTGTCTGTCAGTGGGTAGGTGTTGTTTTTCTTGTTTCATTGTCTCCTCCTCTGAAGTTTGTCTAGACAGCTTTGATTTGCTCTATAAATCTCCTAAAAAAGATGTTACCTGCTCCACAGAAAATCCTACACAGTAAGCAGGGAGGAGTGACTCTATTCAGTTGTAAACTTCTATAGGACTGAAAACATATAATGAGAGGCAGCAGCTCCATGATGTAAGTGGAACTGATTACGTGCTGTGAAAACCGTGGAATGCTCGGAATTAAGTCGTTGCTACTCCTTTGGAAAGCGATGTCAAATCAACAGCCAGAACACATTTGAATTCCACAACCTTCTTAAATCGTGTTACTTTCACCTCCTGCACGGAGGCACGAGTCAGTCGTCCCCGTCTCAGCTGGAGCACAACGCCCTGATTTTAACCAACGCCAAGCACAGCACCAAAAGCTCTCCAATTCTTGCCTCCTTTCATTGGCTTCCAGTTCATTTAGAATTTATTTTAAGACCCCTTTAATAACGTTTAAAGCTCAGCACAGTCTGGCCCCCAGTTACATAAAGGAGACACCAAATTCCTGTGCTTTGAGTTGTAATCTAACCTCTACCAGCCAACACTTACAAGTACTTCCTCAATGGTTTGAAATCAGGATAAATATTTGCTCATATATTTTATTTAAAAAAAGCATTTTAATGTCTCATTCATAACTGGTATTATATCTTGTTTTGTTCTGTATTTTGTTAACAGTTGTTACCCTTTCAGATAAAGGCTGTAAAAATATTTGTTTATTATGAGTGGTAAAGCTTATCTAAAGATTGATACCCCACCCATGTGGATTGTTGGTGTGATACAGTTACGGGAGATCCTACCTGCACTTTTACGAGGCGTATTGACATCTTAAAAAAGAGGCATCAGCAGAAGCTGTAGCATAAATGGTCGTAAAGTGAGCACTGATGCAGCATATGCAGCAACTCTACCACTCTAATCGGAGACTGTGCAATGCAATAAAGTTGCATTTACGTATGCCTCATTGACTGCGAGAGGAGCAGTGGGAGCCAGTTAACCCGCACCAGCTCACTGCCTCCTCTTTTTTTCTCAAACGTAATCTCTGAAAACGAAACGTTGCCTCAGGTTCAGAACGCTGAAGATTCTCTCACACTGTCGGTGTGCAGGGAGGGGTCACTTTCAACAACACTCCAGCTGGAAGTTCCTGCCTCTCCCGTGGCCAACCAATCGCAGCAGAGAATTTAACGACGAAGGTTCCATTAAGGAAGTCCCAAGTTGCCCCTCTGCACTCTCAGCTCCTTGCACGACAGACTCTGTTTTTTCCTGCCTGTCAATGCCAGGAACCCATTAAGGAGCAGTGGTGGGGACACAATGCAGGGAAATAATGTAAGGATGGACCTATGCTGTTCTTCCTGAGCGCTGCTCCTTCACAAATGTCCGGTTCGGTTACTTCATTTCTGGCCGAGCTGCAGCTTCACATTTTTACTTGACAGACCTGGCTGTATGAATGATGACTGCATCGCTGCCTCCAGCATCGTACCCGTTTTATGTTCAGCTCATGGACCACAGCCACAGGCGTGGTTTGACTCTATACAGTCACAGCAATTCTTTAGGTGACCTTACATTTTTCATAAATTAAGTCTTTTTAATCCTTCTTTTCTTTGTTACCCCTGGCCGATGTTATTTGTTCCTCTGCAGGACTAAACCAAAACTACTGTGTGGAGGGATGGGACAAGACCCAAGAAGGAACATTTTGGTGAGCATCTAGATCAGAGATCAGGGGTTGGAAACAGGATTGTAATTTCTTTAGCAATGCAAGACAGGCCATTACTGTCAGCATTTGACAGAGGGAATAACAGTGGACAGGATGAGGTGGGGGATCTCGACACTAAGCAACACTAAGCTGAACGATTCAGAGTTTTACCAACAGAACCAAAGTAAAGGTTAAACAGGTTCAGAGTCTGTTGGACGTTGCTGTGTACAAATCTGAGCCAGCTGACATTCCTTTAAACACAAAATATGCTTTCAGGGTGAGGAAAGATATCTGCCTACCTTGGCAGTGACTTCAATGCCAAAATAACGAGCTGGGTCAACGTCAGACACAACAAGCCTGCGAGCCGTCCGGGGCCATGAGCGTTACATGGGACTCAATAGGCCTCAGGCAAAAGGGACATAAAGGGGCTCACGGCAAATGAAACCAATCCCCATGGGGATATCGGACTACATCATTTCACTCTCTCCCAAAATTAGACCCACAGCCCATAAATAATAGTAAAGCGATGAAACCCCATGACATCAACTCCACAGCAGCAATGTCAAATCTGTTCTCAGTTTTAATGCTACTGGCACAAAGGAAAAGGTCAACAGGGTCAACTGTTGAGGAAATTATGCTCTAGAAAGGTCTTTAATAATGAACCTTACAAGCGGAGCAGGAGCTCAGATGGAGTGGGCCTTTCCTTGACCAGAGCTCATCTCAGGGAGTCTCTGTTAGCTCAGGGGCCCCAGGCAATAGCAGGTGTTGCCCACCCAGTTGTGAAGCCAACAAGAAAAGTTCAGAGGACCAACTTCATCTTAACTCTGCAAAGTCCTGCTGTTTTCTTAATGGTGCTCAGTCTGTGGGGAGCTGCGGTTTCGGAACAGATGTGCTACAGGCAGTTCACACACACACACACACACACGTCCAGCCCGGTGTGAACTCACCCTTCTGCTCACACTGACAGACATACACGGAGATGGTGGAAGAGAGGGAGAGGGATGTGAATGCAAGGCACAGCTGAGAAATAGTGTGTCAACAGAGAATGAGATTAGTAGTGCTATCCCTAGGCGTTCGCTCAGCTGGCGTGTGTGTGTGTGTCCGTGTGAGTGAGTGTGTGAGTGCAGACTCTTGGCGCTTGTGTGTCTGTGTGTGTTCTCAGTGAGGGTATTTGGCTTCTCTGACTGACACGGACAACAGAGTTTGGGGAGTCTCTCTCCCTCCCACAGCACTAAGAAGCCTGAAAGCTCCTTAACCTTAACTCTGCCACTTGTTTGATGTTTTACTGGAACGAGAGAGACGTGGATGAGAGGGGTTAAAGCAATACAAGATACTACCTGGCCTGGTTTTCTGATTTTCAGGGACAGGGAAGGAAAGCACACACAAGCACACCTCACATTTTTTTTTTTTTTTGCTTTAGCTCTGATATTTTGATTTGGGTAAAAAACACAAAGGCACACACACAGAGAGAGAGAGAGATGCTGTGCTGGCCATCAAAAGCATTTGCAGGTTCAGTGAAGCCTCAGGAGGAGTCAGTGGATGTCAGAGTCTGGAGAATATGAACCACATGGGAGTACCAGGCACTTGGCCAGTGGAGACGGAGCGCAGACTGGCACCAGTCAACTTCACACACACACACACATTACAAGCATCCACAGCTCTCAGTGAGAAAGCAAACTGCACTTCTCCAGACACAACACACACACTCACACACAGCTACTAGTGTGTGAAGGAATTGAGTCATGTGGTTTATTCTGAGTTATTCCGTTGCTTGCTGTAGAAAATTGAAAATAAGTCATTGTTATCTAAACATCACGCTAATGCTTGTGTGTGTGTGTGTTTCCTGTGCTTAAATATACTTTTCCATCAGATTAAGCAGCTCAACTGTCCCTATGCAGTTCTACCCTAAGGTCCCATAGATTGGTAATTTAAACATTTTTCCCTCTGAGCTACTGTTTATGTCAAAATCTGTGACTCTGGGTCTGAAATATATATATATATATATATATAATATTCCAATTTTAAAGCTGCCAAAGCATCACAACTCTTGCTTTTGCTGATATTAATATTTTAACTTGATTTAAATGATTACAAGCTCCTCTGAGTACTCAGCAAATTCTGTGAGACTTGGGATTACAAAACTTTTGAAGATGAACTTAAAAATTCATGGGTATCAAGAATTAGTTTCCTGAAAAGTTGACATTTCACAGGAAGATGATTCCAACAGACAGTGTCAATTTGCAAATCACACTTCACGGATATCGTCACAGTGAGCGGCTCCAACAGCCACCGGCTCGTGAGCTGGTGTGACTCACCTCTCTGCACCTCAGAGGAAATCTCACTGACACACACTGACATACAAATATCAACCCACGCACACGCTAATGCAGGTCAGCCATGTCTTGGAGGACAGTGTGTGTGTGTGAATGCATGTTTATGCTGTAAATAACATTGTCCTTAAACCTGAGCACAGATGGAGAAATCTTAATGCCAGTGAATAGCATATGCCACACAAACACACGCACACACACACACACACACACATAGGTTTGCACAGCTATTTCTGCTCTGCTCAGACTTTGCTTTGAATTCCAAATGTAAAGGTTCAGTGTGTAGAGTCTAATTACACCTGGTGGTGAAGTTGCATGTTGCAGCTGAATTCCCCTCACCTCACCCTCTCCCTCCTCACTTGTGGGAGAGGTTGTCATTAAACCTGAATCAAGTCACCTTAATCGTACACACTGGACCTTTAAATTACCCACAATTCCTCTAGTGTCATCACATCTCCCTCCTAAACTTAACAAGGACCTCAGAAATGTAAGTTTAGCCTTATCAGGTGCAGGCCCCAATGAGGTCTGTTGCTCTTGAAATGTTCAGTGATTAGGCTGGAAAAGGTCCTAAAGAAGCAACACAAACACACGCACACACACACACACAATGTGGCACCCTGTAAACATGCCCCATGTAGCAGGAACGCTTTGCCTTGTTAATGCTGTGTAGCTGCGGTCAGCCAACCAACCATGGCCGATGCTCTGTGGCAGGCAGAGCACTGACCAAGACTAACTGAGAATAAATGCAGATGCTGAGCGAGCGAGAGAGAGAGAGGGAGAGAGAGAGGCAGGTTTTGCATAAGAGGGAAAGGTGGAGAAGCAGAGCAGGGATGCTCAGTAAATGGGTGCAGAGAGAATCAAGCAGCAACAAACATCCCTCACTCCTTCTCCTCTGCCTGATGGTTAACATGCTTCCTACAGTATGTGTGAATCGTAACCGCATGCATATGTGCACGTCTGGCTCCAGCTGAAAAACATTAGTCAGGCCGGCAGGGAATTTTACTGAAACCTGGCGCTGCTAATGAACCGCTCCAGAGAAGGGATCAACCAGTATAAAGGAGAGAGAGAGAGAGAGAGAGGGAGGGGGGGCGTGTTTCTCTGTCAGCATGTTTGTACATACATGCACAGATATGTACACGCATGCCTGCCTCACAGTATCTGATCAACACACAGATGCTGAGGATCCCAAAGCGCAGAGTGTAAATCAGATACACATGGACACACAGAGCGATGAAGATGATAAACGCTGCATCTCTTCACAGAGAGTCTGGCATGTAAAAAAAAAAAAAAAAAAAAACAAGCATGAAAATGTAGATTTGATGTGTGGAAACTGTGTGTGTGCCAAGATGGCAGAGACATAAATTAGACATGGGGCAGTAGATAGGAGCGAGGACGATGTGAATAATGAGGGAAACAGGATGAGTGAACGTGTTAAATCTAACAGAAAAGAGAGAGAGAAGAGGAGGAGGAGAATAACAATGTATAAAAGGGTGCAGGGAATATCTGTGTTGTCCTTACCTGTGCAGCTGTGTGCGGTATCCTTTGGGTTAAAAAAAACTCCAGCCACACTTTCTACGTCCGTTCCAGGGTAACATACATTTATAACTCTATGCTGAGGGAAACTCTTCAGCACAATGTGACGGCGCTCCCCTCTACCTGCGTGGGTTAGGGTAAATGTATCCTAGATGGTGATGAATAGTGGTGAGTGAAAGGAGAGTACTACGCTGGAGGGCGGACAGACTGGCTGAAACAGGAGAGCAGAGGCAGAGCAGAGAGAGCAGACTGAGTGGGACGGAGGAGTTACTGTTTCCTAACATCAGAGCAGCTGGGGCTGGATACACCCTCCTCTTTCAGATGCTCTAAAGTATGCAGAAAGAGAGAGAGGGAGAGAGAGAGAGAGAGAGAGATGAGAGAGAGGGAGAGGGAGATATGTGTGCAGCCTGAGATCTGATCCAATCTGATGACACACAGACACTCATAAAGAATCTCATTAACGCTTTATGATTCCTCCATCTCATACACAATGGTTCTCACCATCAGTCTAACCCTAACCCATCTGTTTTTCTGCCTTTTCACAAGCAACAAAATAAACAAAACACGGATGAAAACCACCGAGCTGAAGTTAAGACCTCGGACGTATGCAGGCAGGCGTCACGCTCACATTCATATACTTCTTAAAGTAAATAATGGAGTATCTCATTGAATCTCACACGTGAACATGGTTAAATGGTTAATGACGTCCTTTTAAAGGTGCATACGTGTGTGTACAGAGGGTTCTGTTGTTGAGAGGTCGACTGCACGCGGACATGCTTCTCATTCTTGGAGCGCACTACAGCCTGTCCCTCAACATGCCTTCATTTTCCCTGCCTGATAAAAAAAAAAAAAGGGGGGGGGGGGGGGGGGGGGGGGGCGGGGCTGACTGGCAGGGAGTCGTGAGGGGCGGGGGGGTTCATGTCATGGGCCAGGGCTTTGAGCCGCCAAAACACCCACCACCACTTCTGCTGCTGCAGCGGTCATGAGAGCTCCGTGCCTCTGGGGACAAAGCCCGCCTTGATAAAGGGAGATTCTGCTAGCCAGTGCATGGAGAATGGTCCTCATTACCACCACAGGGTAGAGGTTAAATTCCTGCTGGATGTGCAAGTAGGTGGCAACATGTCCAACATGTTTGCATTCACTATTGGGGGCCTTTTATCCACACTCATCTATGTTGGATGTTTGTCTTCGTGTTTTATAGCTTCAAAACAAGGCTGGACCACAATACTCTGAAGTCACTAAGCCCTACGTCAGACCATGAAAGAGACCACACTTTACGCTGCAGCCAGTGGCTCTGGATCAGGACAGACACCAACTGGGCCTCAGGACCTGAGAGACACGTGTCCAGATCTGACCATCCCGCCTTAGCATGGGATGTCTTGTGAAGAGAAAGGCCAAAACACCCAAGGACGCTAATGTAATCATGACCACTATAGGTCGCTGACGTCCACTGGTAGTTGGCAACTTATCATCGAGCTGTCGCAAAGGACCTTCCATGGACATTCACCACCTTGTCCAATGTTCTACAACCAGGAATTCTGTCTGGCAACCTGAATTCCAGTAAGACCAAGGCTCTGCCCTCAGAACACTTGGCTTCCCTTGAGAAAGTGGTGCAATAACCCTCGATAACACACGTTCCAGCTAAACTGTAACCGGGACGTGTGTTATCATCTGGTGGCTGTCACATCTCCTTTCATTAAAATGCACTGAAATTAGGGGGGAGGCCTCTGGTGGGAGTCAATCCCCTGCTGAAGTCACCACAGAGCAGGAGATTGAGGCGATAGCGTCGGAACGCTTGAGGCTGAGGACGGTGGCATATGCAGCGCCTCCATCCTCACCTGCAGGCACCACAGCTCCACGCTGCTCCCCTTCTACGGCTGCATCCTTCCTGCAGCATCACCAAGCCGGATAACACGAGCGGACTGTGCAGGCTGAGGGTCCGTATCCCAAACCCCACGGGAGGGGGGGTGCGTGTTTGCTGCTGACAGAGCCAGGGCTGCAGCGGTAGGGTCGTCCTGCACTCGTGCAAATAGCGTATTTACAAAATGCATTCACGGGAGGTAACGACACATCTGGCATTGCTCATTTTTCGCGCAGTGTTCGGAGGAATGCGAATCCTCTCCGCGTCGTAAGACTAGATTAAAAAAAAAAAAAAAAACGCTGCAACACTCTGCAGCCCCATGAAACCCAACACAGATCAACTGGTTTAAAACAAATATCATCCACGACACTGTTAAACACATTCTGGTTTGTTTACTCTGGTAGGGAAACAGCATCTTACCGTTAAAGTCCAGGGAGGGACGCCGGTGATGTGATCAGATGCTCCAGTGGAGATGATGCTGGGCACCTCAGCATCACTCTCCCGGGTCAGTGTCGCCCCTGGTCGGTGGAAGCGGGACACTGCAGTTCACAGCCTCTGGAGGTGCTTTGTTTTTAATGTTTGTAGATTCCTCCAAAGCATGTCGAAAAGTCACTTGTCTCGTTGTTAACAATGATATATCAAACCATATTTTTAAAGTACTTTATTTCAGATCCAGATTAGTAAAAATGATTGTTGTCAAGTTTAAACAATATACCAATACTTCCGTTTAAAAACGAAACACTACAAATCGAATTCAGCATTCAACTTGTGCATATGTGATATGAATCAAGTGCATATCCCGTATTCATATGTTCACATTTCACCTTTTCTTTAACAACCTCTGAACCTAACTCTCAACAAAATTAAAACAACAAAGTGTATTAACAGTGGAGTACACGCAGAAAAAGGCAGACAGTAGAAATAGATGCTGCACACAACTGAACAAAATTATAATATAACAACATTGATTAGAGTGAACAGTTTGGAGTGTAGTGTAAAAATATGTACATGTTTTGTTATGTTCATTATTCTTAATGTTGAGTTAATGTGGACGCCTCAATCTGAACCAACTACAGCTCCGCTTTTACTTTGAAAATCCACCCATCACTATCTATCTGGGCTAATTTGTCACAGGACTACAAAGATGGCTTCCCAGCGGGCGCGAGGGGTCCTGGAAGAAATAGGTGTCCTAAATGAAGCCTGACATCTGGACGGTGAGTATTTCTCCTTAAATATTGTTTTCTTTGTCATCTGGTCATATTAACCAGTTAAATGCGCAGGTGTCAAACACACTCGGTACCAGGGATGACCGGTAACCAGGCACTGAACCCGGGTGCTTCCATACGGAGCTGGTGTTTGCCCGGCAGCGGAGCAGGCAGCGGGTCCTGAGGCAGGAAAAAGCGCCAACTTCTGCTGCACCGTCCGATGGTGAGGCTGTGAGTCCGCGGCTCCTGAACAGATAATTCCGAGACTTAAACTGTGCTTTAACTTGGCATGAGTCGCTCCGGTAAGACCGGAGGGGCGTGGGCTGTGGAGGGGTGTGATGCAGCCTGATTATTTTCTTCAGGGGAACTGTTCACCGCTTTGACCCAGTTTAGCGCTGCTAACTGCGCAACAACACCGACGTATCTTCCGCTATTGTCAACCGTTAGCGCCGAACGCACAACGGCCGCTAATGTGAACCGTGTTTGTCACGTTCGTGCTAACAATGACCATAACGACGGGTGGACCGTTAACTATGACGTTATTTAAGCGGCAGGCGTTTAGGGGACAGTGTGTACCAGAGCTAACTCGGGTGTAGTGATGTTACGTTCGTGAACGATTCGTTCAAAAACAACCAAACTTCTATATGAGTTGGCATACTGAGTTCTCTCAGTGATTGTTTCGTTCCTTTTCATGCAGTACCTTCTGTCGCCACATGTCCGCTGCATATGTTTTAAGCTCAGTCTTTCGTTCCTTTGGATCGTTCATTTGTCACGTGACAGCCAGTGGCAGCACTGATTGGCTGTGGAGGAAGCAGTTCGTCCATTCGGGTCTTTCATTCCTTTGGTTCGTTCATTTGTCACGTGACTGGCATCACAGGCTGCCTCTTACAGCCGCACGTTCTCTTTCAGATTGGTCTCCCGAGTCACTTTCGTACTGTTAAACAGTGGCAGGGTGGACAGGACATAAGTCCCTTTATTGTAGTGTGTAGGTACTTTTCTTGATTTTCACACGGTTTGAATATCTTGTGGCATTTTGTGTACTATACTGTGTGTTTAGAAACCCTGTCTGTCTTACAAGGGGTACAGCGCCACCTGCTGGAAAACGAGCTAAATGACTCAAAATAAGATTAGTTCTTCTTACTGTACGAGATTAATAGATTCAAGTTAATAAAAATACTCAAATATCCCATCACTACGGTGTAGCAACACAGCTGTGGTGCTTTCACTTTTCAAATTCCACTTTCGTTTTGGTTATGTGTTTATGTGTTACGTGTAGAATAACACCGGGTGGCAGGTGCAACAGAAGACTCAGGTCAGCTTGGCAGCACGAGGGTTGTTGTTGGTTTGGTTCACAGCTGGCATCCTATCCATAATTGTCGAAACCTACCTCATTTTATTTCCTTTTGGAGTTTAGTTTCTGTTGCCAGGCAACTTTGAATAAAAACCATAAACAAACAGCCAACTCCAAAGGACGGATTTGGATGGCAGGCCGCAATCAAACCAGCAACAGCTGAAAAGCACGTCCAGTTCAATGCCAACATATATAAAATGTGTGCATTCTGAGGTGCAGTGCGACACGGAAAGGTTGTGTCTTACTTCTCCAAAGTGACTGCAAACAAGAAATCAACTCTGGCGCCTTTTGGTCTGACTGCCCTTCCTCCTTCCTGTCACAGAGGGGCGCTGTTTTATTTAAAAACAAAAATAATGATAACCACCAACAAAATTAACCATATTTATTACGTGCGGTGCAGACATTCATTGAAAACGAAGCAGCAACTTTTAACTGTATGGCTTGTGTAGTTGCTGCACTGTGTGTGTATCAGTTGTTTTGTGCAAATACCTGATGTCACCCTTTTTTTCAATCCTGTTTCCTTCTCACCATAGATGAGCGCTGCTTTAACTCATTAGAGGATTAGTCACCACTCCAGGATGCCTGGTCTGCAGGGTGAGGACGTGGTGGCGGCGCTGGGCAGCCCCATCAAGAAGAGCAAACTGTCTCTGAGGTTCTTCCAGAAGAAGGAAGCCAAGCGGGTGCTGGATTTCTCTGAGCCTCCAGCAGATGAACCTAAATCGTCTGAGCCGACGGAGCCAGAGGACAGGTGGGCCCATAGGTTATACAAAGTTCTGCGTTGTTGAGAAGTGATGTGAATTGTGGGGATTACTGATGTCATTACTGAGCATAATCACTACACACATTGCGAAAGCACGTTCTTCTCTTTTGATTTATCGGGGAATATTAGGGTCACAAGTATTGTCAGGTTGTATATGAGGGGTGCTTTGAGACCTAACCAAGCAGCCACTGAGCCACTGGAGTGATAAGTTAAATATTAATAGCAATAGCAGTAGCAACATAGCCAGCTGTGATTAATAAGCAAAAGAATCAAACTCACATCTGTCTCCTCTTCACTGTTCAACAGCAGGGATCAGGTGGTTCCTAGTCCTCCTGTCTGTCCGGAGTCGCCTCTTCTTCCTCCGTCATGTGAAAAGAGGGAGAACCTATTGCCATTTGTGGGCTTCAACAACCTGGGCAACACCTGCTATTTAAACAGTATCTTACAGGTTGGTCATTCCCAGCGATAGAATAATCTTTAATAATTGAAGCTACCTACACCTGTAGATTACATATATTAAATTCATGACTAGAGAAGTCTGATTTTTGTGAAGAAAATGTATTTGACTATTGAGCAGTGCCACGTTTCATTCAGGAAGCTTTTCGAGTTATCAGTAGATGGATTTCTTTAAAGAATTGAAGATTAGAAAAAGTGAAAAACTAATGTTATATTTTATTTGCAGGTTCTTTACTACTGTCCAGGACTCAGAGGAGGCATAAAGAAACTCTACGACCTGTCTAAAAGAAATGACAAACCAAAAGAAGAAACGGGTAGTGAAGAGGTTGGTGAAATAAATGACAATTTGATTTGATCGGCAACCAGTGGCTCCAAGACTCATCACAGCCTTTATCAACACTAACACATTAATTGAGAGTTATTAGCTTTAATCTTACTATATTTAGTCTATCCTGGTATAGTGTATCGGATCTTT
This sequence comes from Pseudorhombus dupliciocellatus, assembly GCA_016785235.1. Lineage (NCBI taxonomy): Eukaryota > Metazoa > Chordata > Actinopteri > Pleuronectiformes > Paralichthyidae > Pseudorhombus > Pseudorhombus dupliciocellatus. The sequence goes on along the minus strand of JAFBJW010000359.1, from coordinate 2,340,027 downwards.
TATTGAACCTAACTGTTTCCTTTCTGCATTCTCAGCAGTCAGAATATGTCACAGAGTCCTTGCCAGCTCACGTTGAGCTGTTGCAAAGCTTCAACAGTCTGATCACGTCAGTGGAGCAGCTGCAGTCCAGCTTCCTGCTCAACCTCGACAGCTTCACTGATGGAGAGCTCTCTACACCGCCCCGAAAGATACTAAACACACTCAGGTAACAATATGACTTCATTTTCAGTAATCACTTGTACACAAGAAGTCTTCATCTGATAACCAAGTGGTGGAGCACTGTTTCTCATTATCTAATCTGTTAACATGTGTTGCAGGCAACTGAACCCCATGTATGAAGGCTATCTTCAGCATGATGCGCAGGAGGTACTGCAGTGCATTTTGGGATACATCCAAGAGGCCTGTGACACCATCAGGAAGGAGCAGGAGCTGGAAAACAAGGGTGGCGATGCAGCAGAAGTCAAAATAGAGAATGGTGTTCATTTGGATTCCAGGAGCTCAAGCGTTGCTGTAGTGGATCCCTCAGGAGACAAAACCCCCACAGACGAGGATGGCCAAGTCAGTGGCAAGAGAAAGAGTGACACTGAAGTGGGAAACGCCAAGAAGAAGCCAAAATCTGGCAAGTCTAAGAAGTCTGAGGCGGAGGAAGACAACAGTGGTAGAAATCTTCCCTTCACACGCTCCAAAAGGAAGTCCTCCAGTGACATCATGGTGGGTAAAGGTGGAGAAAAGGAGTCAGAGGAGGATGCTGTGAAAAAGGAGGATGGTGGGAGTGATGGTGAGGGGAAAGAGGAAAAGGCATCTAAAGAGGCAGAGGGGAAGAGGAAAAAACGCACCAAGCTGAGCTGGTTGAGGCCTTCTGGGAAACAGCCAAGCATTTTCTCCAAGTTCCTTAGCGTGGGGAAGATCAGCTCCATTAACACGAAGAACCAGATTAAGGTGGAACAGGAAAACGGACAGAGCGATGAGCACAGTCACGAACAGAGGAGCAGTGATGAGAAATCACAGCAAAACGTGGCTGAAGATGAGACGGTGAAACATCAAGGTATAAAACAATCTCTTTTTACACTTTACAGACTCGTGCTTGATGAGTAGTTTTAACCCCTGCAGGCATGACATACGCGTGTGTCTTTATTATTTAGACGGTCTGGACCTGTTAGAGCGCCTGTTCCAGGGTCAGCTGGTTCTAAGGACTCGTTGTCTGGAGTGTGAGAGCTTCACGGAGAGGAGAGAGGACTTCCACGACATCAGTGTCCCCGTACTCGATGAACAGCCCAGCAGCCCTGACGATCTCTCCGAGGGTGAGGATTGTTACTGAGTCTCCTTTTCTTTTAGGTCACAAAGCATTTGAAAAGTAATCCATCCAGTAATAAATGAAGTAACTGATTTTAATCTCTCTAGTCTCTCCAGACCCAAAACCAGAGCTGAGGACTCTGAAATGGGCCATCGGCCAGTTTGCTTCAGTGGAGCGCATCGTTGGAGAGGACAAATACTTCTGTGAGACCTGTCTTCACTACACAGAGGCCGAGAGAAGTCTTCTGTTTGATAAAACTCCTGAAGTCGTCACCATTCATCTGAAACGCTTCTCTGCCAACAGTTTAGAGTGAGTGTTAAATACCAATGCAGCATTTTGAAATTATTATTTCAGAAATAATTGTTCAGTATTTTGTCCCCAAACTACGATAGCAGGAATAAATAAATTGTACATGTTGTTGCAAGGCTAGTTCTCAGTTTTATTTATATTGCACTAAATCATAATATACATTATCTCAAGGCACTTTACAGGCAAGATAAAATCAGTTCAATAATGTAAAAATAGAGACCCAATGATTCCGACAATGAGCAGCACTTTGGCGACTATAGAGAGGAAGAACTCAATCATTAACAGTAAGAAACCTCCTGCAGAACCAGGCTCAATGCGGACGGTGATCTGCCTCGAGCGGTTGGGGTGAGCAGAGAAAAAGAGGGAGGATTTTTAGTCAAACTGAAATCTCAACTTTAATTTTTTTTTAAATTATGACACAACTGTTTGAATCTCGTCTTTGTCCTAAATGTTACCCAAATACTCCCTCATTTTTACTATCACTTTTATTGTTTGTAGTATTTTATGATAGTTTCTCATCTCCTTGTTTCTTTCCCTTTTAGCCTGGACCCATATGCTGGCCTCTCTAAAGTGAACACTCCCTTGCAGACACCTGTTACCTTGTCTCTGGAGGAGTGGTGCACACGTCCCTCCACTAAAGGTCAACACTACCAGCTGTTTGCTGTGGTCATGCACAGCGGTATCACCATCAGCAGCGGCCACTACACCGCCTACGTTCGCATGTCTGATCTGAAAGATGTGGAGCTCTGGCCACAGGGCAAAGAAGACACCGAAAAGGGGAAAGAGGAGGAGAAGGACAGCAAAGAGGAAGCTCTGGACTACAATGATGGGGAAGTGTCTTTCAGTGTGAGAGCGAGGGGGCCTAGAGGTGCAAGTTTGGCAAACAGCAAAACGGGGGGTAAAAAGTCAGAGGGTACGGTCGGCCTGTTGGGCGGCCAGAGGAGTTTGTCTAGCTGCGAGCTTGGGAGCAGCATCAGCAAACAAGCAGATAAGGCTGCCAACAGCCCAGCAACAGAGGGGTCAAAACGCAGGAAGACGATCAGTCTGGGCCAAAACACAAAAGCGGGTCCAAATAGGGAGCCCAAGGAGGGAGAGGAGGCATTGCTGCCCTCTTGTGGAGGGGTTGTGTCCACAGATCAGCAGGCACTGAATTCCCTGCTGGAGTACGAAGGCAAATGGATGCTGTTTGATGACTCTGAGGTGCGTTTGTTTGAGGAGGAGGATTTCCTGCGCGCCTGCTCTCCAGAGACGAGCTCCTCATCGACGCCATACCTGCTGTTCTACAGACGGATGCCTGAACCTGGATGCTAACAGGGACTCAGTTTTTTATTTTATTTTTTATTTTTTTGTTATACTATAAACTTTGTCAAAAAGCGCTGTGGCTGCCATATTTAGAACCTGAGCAGAAGCTACTTTTCAGGCCAGAAACGATGACATGGACTGTTTGGGTTAGAAATCATATCTCAGAAAGGACTCGTCTGTCTTCATGCCAGGGATGAATTTGGTACAAGATGTTTTTGATGTCCATTGTGTTTCTGCGACACTGTTATGTCCTTCTTGATTTTTTTTTAATTTTTTTTTTTAAATCAGTCATTCAGTTTCATAGGTTTGTTTTTACAAAATGGAAAAGCACTTTAAACAAATATGTCAAGTAAAAGTCTGAAATGCTGGAAAATGTCTTTTCCAAGCGAGACGTTTTTCATATTCTATTAAATTAGAAGAATGTGAGCGCTGTTTATTCGGAAACATGCACCTGCAAAAGCCAAATAAAATATTATAATATATCTATTTTCCCAAACACATTGATACGCTGTATGATGCCTGATGTCAGTTAGATCAATGCCTGTGAAACCCAGAGTTCACCCTACACAGCAGCAGGAATAGATGTTTACGTAAAACAACAGAAAATCTAAATTGCAACAAGCTGGCATACATTTTCTTGGTAGTGCTGAATCTTATAATATCCCTGCATTTTAAAGTTCAGTATTTTCAAGACACTGATTCAGAGTAAAATACTGATTAAAAGTTTCTTCAGCAGGCTGACGGGTTGTTGTTGTTTTTTCTTTACGTGGTCATGCCAGATGGCCTTATTCTTCGCTCACATCTTGTTTAAGTGTGCAACAAATAATTTTTGTATTTGGATGCAAAATCTTTTAAGGTTTAGTGATGAAGGGTCAGAGATAGGAACCACAGATCCAGAACTGTTTCAATAATGGACTCAGCTATTACAGATAAATAAAGAAGTGGAGAATTTGTTAGCTAAACTCAAAAACAATGAAAATCGAGTCTAGAAACTTAACCATTATCTAGCTGCAACTCCGGCTACTGTTGATTTTCTGTTATGATTTTATTGAAGAAATGATCTGATGAGGAAGTTGAACAAGCTCAAAACAGTCGAGCGGTAATCACAGTGGACATTTGAAAATCCAGAAACACTCTTTAGAAGCAAAGCCTTGTTTGATGCGTCTACCTGCTCATTTCAACAGATCTGTTTTAATGTTTTTCTGCAATGAAATTTCCTTAAATCATCTCTATTTAATTTTGTTTCATCATTGACTTATGGAGCATATCCCATAACCCAGGTCATAAGCTAAACCTGAGGTAAACAATGTCTCACTGAATGTGTCCCGTCACTGTTTTTGAGGATTGACTCTAATTCACCTGAAAAACATCATGTTCAAAGTTTGAAATGCAGCATTGTGTATTTTAACAAAATGAATTGAATTGTTTCAATGGAGGAAACCTGTCAATTTAAGTTTTTACTTTGAACTGTACCCATCCCAAATGTTATTCATGTTGGCACTTTGGGACCATGGCCAATAAAGTTTTTACTTTTACTAAAGGTGCTCCATAAATCCATATGTGGATGAAGGCAAACCAGATCCTAACTGTGTAAGGAGTCATGTCTAGTATTAAATAAAACTAGTATATAAAAAAGGAATAGGTTCTGGTGAAAACAATGCAACAATTAATTAAATGTCCCAATAATTATATAGCAACAAAACCTCCATCGTTATCTCAAGGCACTTTACATGCTCAAGTTTAGCCCTTGAAAATTTAAGAGAAAGACAACACGCAATCACATGAAACTCTTATGCAGAGGTTAAACATTTTGTTTTTTCCATAGTCACTATTTGTCCGACTGTACTTTGTATTTTTTTCATAATCATTTTAAATTTTCTCCCGTTTAATCCAATTACTCGGGTCGCGGTGGGCGGTGCTAATCTCCGCAATTTGAAGCCTTCTGTTCACATTGATGATTAAATTATTTGACAGTACAGTACAGAAGTTATTTGTTGAAAAAAAAGTTTCTAAAGTACTTTTATTTGTGAAACAAATGCTTGAGCCTGTAAAATGGTTTGTTCTTTCTTTTCAATGTATAATAGAGTATTTAATTGTATAATAATTGTAAAAAAAAAAAAACAGATTTTGCCTATCACAGGTTCTTTTTGGAACGTAAAACAAGGGTTTACTGTATATGCATTGTCACCCCACTCTCTTTGAATCATAGACTGCATGTACAGGCACCAGCTGCAAACAGTATAGCCATGGTAACCTCTGCAATTAGAGTTCAAAGAGGGCTTTTTATGATCAAAGGCAACTAACAGCAAACAGTCATTTCCCATTCATACCTAACACTGTTTTAAACTCTGTTTTTCTTTATTCCACATGTCACATGTTGACGCTGCTATTTTACCCAGAGTTAGCACGTTGAAAACAAAAAAAAAAAAAATGTCACAACATCTTAGCACCCTGGAGAAGGGTGCATCAATAGACCTGCCCGAGGCTGCCGTCTCCCAGCAAAGCCTCGACAGAACGTGAGTTTGTCTTGGTCAGAACCCCACAGGAAAGAGGCAGTTCAGCTGTCTCACCAACTGGAAAATCAACATTAAACCTCTTAACCACCTCTCCTGGTTCTTTCAGAATCCCTTTGCCAAGTGTTTCTTACAACTGTGAGGTGGAGAAGATGGAGGCAGCAACGGAGGAGATGAAAAACTGGTTACTTGCTCAAAAGCAGCGGCTTAAACAGCGGGATCTACAGAAACACCAAAAATTCCTGTACGACTTTCTTCTTTGTCCACGTCCTGCTGGTATGTTGACAGTTTTGGCTGCTGTGTTCACACTTTGTCAACTGTATTATTTACAGGGTGGCTCAAGAAATGGAGGCCGAAAAAAGAAGGAAAAGGCACGAGTCAGCAACGCGATATACGTCACCAGAGCCATCGTTTCTACCTTCTGTATGACAGTTGTCCAACTACATATACATAATCCAAATATTAATACTATACAAATATTCTTTGAATGTTGTATTACTCGATAGTTATGTACACATTAATAATGTTTGATTCTCTACCTGCTTGTCAGTGGCGTACTGAGAGGGGAAAGGAAAGGGTGAGTTTTCTAGAGACTTTTTGGATCAAATCTACTCACATGCATCGACTCATTTACTCCAATGCATAACACGCTACTCTTATTTTATTTCTGTCGCATTTGTAGAAGATCTATGAGCTCCTGAAGGAGCGTTTGGAGAAGTGCCCGATCGCTCCAATCCCGCCGGAGTGGCTGGCCTCTATTGGGGCCAGAATCCCAGAGGAACTCAAAGGCACAGCTGAGGCGAAGAAACAGCTAAAGGAGCTCTGCATGGAGCTCTGCAACAACTTCCGCTCTGCCCTGGTCACGCACAACGGTACTGCCATTTGTTTGTTCGTGTGCTCGGCACTCGTGCAGCGTGCGAATGAATCGTGCCTCATTATTCCATTTTTCCTCCCTTCAGTCAGCACAAGCCTGAAGGATCCCGATCAGATGCCCTGCTCAGACAAGCAGGAAGCCCCGCGCGTAAAGTGAGCAACTAAAGTCGAGAAGTGATCCACACAGAATCACCACATACAAGCTGCAGTGGCTGTAGCATTTTCACAGCTTTTGTAAAATCAATTTCCTATTTTTTTGTCTAGAATTTTTGACATCTCCCATCAATGGCACGCCAGCTTTGTCAGAAACCGCCAGGAGTTGGAAAGTAATCTGTACGTTCTGCATCCGGTCATCCAAGCTATTTCAAATTTCGGCCACGACACATTTTTCACGCTGGTGCTGGTCGATCCTTCAGGATGCAGGTAAGAAAAGGCGGCATGCTAAAATGGCACCGCTAAAAGAAACACACACAAATAAACACTAACACTATGTATCGTGTCAGGTGGTTCTCATTTTGTCTCATATTCCATTTTGGCTCCTCCTGCTTCAGGAGTTCCAGAGGGGTGAACTATAGAACGCTTCAGAATAAAATATCTCAGGAGTGTCGTAAGACAGAGGACCGGATCATGAAGGAATGGTTCCAGAAAGTCATCAACCTACTGATCAAGACAGAAAATATAATGACTACTCCAGATGCATTGGACTTGGACTCCTTCTATAACTGTGCCACCATCCTCCTCTCCAACCAGGTGATGCTGATTCTACGCAGGAATTTGCATTCGTGCTGCATTGCGATCGATTTTTATAAACAGCAGATTACCGACGAGCCATTATGAGGATTGACTGCTGTGCTCTTTTCGCTTACGGACCTTGCATTTTTTTCATTCTAGGTGAAAGCCATGCTTCAGAGAAACTTAGAGCAATTCGTCAAACTGCTAGATCCTGAAAATGAATCCCGCTTGCCTGACATCAGTATGACCTTGACAATAAATAATGAAAAGATGGAAATGCACCCCTCCTCACAAGATCTGGAAGATAACGTTTTGGAGATGTTTAGTTCCATCACAAGCATACTGCAGGTGAAGTCATGTGCCATCGCCACTAAAAGATGCAATTTTATGTTATGTTATATCCACCAATGAGATTTCCCAAGCTAGCATTGAAATGACATATGATAATGATCCTCAGAAAATCCCGTCCATCCAGTCCTGGCTGGAAGAAGACATGACGACATGTCAATACATTGACGCTGAAGTGCCTCCCCCCATCGCAGCCTGGGCCGTAAAAGAATTAAAGGAGTGCATGCGCAGGAATGTGGAGGCTCCTGAGAAACACCTCCAACAATATGGTGACGTTTCAGAATCTCACCCAGTAATCCGCCATCACTGCGATCTCCCACTGATCCTCACTCACTTCCGCTTCATGTTGTAGTTGAGAAGTACCACTGGCTAATCAACGGGACCGCACGGGCTCAGGTGGAGAAGTTCATGGAGGAGGAGCACACTTTTGATGAGTACACCAAGGTAACAAATGTTTCATTCATGCTGCGTATTTACTGCTGCCGGTTCCCCAGACGACTGTCCATGTTTAATTTCCCTACTTCCAACAGAGGATAGAGGACTTCAGTGCGGTGCAGTGCGAGATTATGAGTTTGTCGTCGCAAGTAAATTTCCCGATGGTCCAAATGAACTGCATAGCGCTGAGGGACGGGCTCGCCCGACGAGTCGAGAGCTTCATTGAGACACTCGTACAGAAAATGCTCAGCAGCTACCGCACGCTGAATAAACAGTGAGTCACTTGTGGTCACATTTGCAGTAAAACTTGCACTCTGATTTTGATGTACAGTATTTTTAATACTTTCCGTTTTTCCGCTCAAAGGATTTGTTCTGAATATGACATGATCAAGACGAAAGCCCTGATCGTACCCCAGACGACAGAGGACATCGCCGAGATGATTGCGTACATTAATTTCATTAAAACAGAGGGTGCTGATAAACTGAAAGAAAGAGTTGAGGTAAGTGACTTAGTGACAGTAAAAAATTGCGCTGTAAATGAATACATGGATTTCGGACCTATCACGAATCCCTGCCACGTCGTATTTTGACAGAACGCCCGCTGTGATATGATCACGCTCTTTGACTTCGCCACCTATGAGGATGATGACGTGGTCCATAATGGCATTCTCATTAACTGGCCCGAAGAGATCAAGACCGTCTTAGAACAAAATGATGAGGTGACACTTCTGTAACTTTGAATCCCAGATGTCTTTGTTTTTTATGCTTTCTTTTAAGGATGACTTCATTCTGGGCATCTTTATTATTTCCCAGATCCTTTCAGTGGCCAAGGAGAAAGGAATGGAAGAACTGCACGGCAAACGACAGGCAATATCGACGAGGCTGCGGAAGCTGAAAGTTAGAGTAGATGAGTTCCATCATTACTATGAGCTGGAAAGGGCAGAAGAGGTACAGTGTCATTAGTGCTCTCAAATAGAATAGATAAACATTTTGGGATATAAATGGATTTGCTTTCTTGTGTTAGATGAGAATATATATGACACGTATACACAAATTAGTGCAAGGATTATGTTACATTTATTACGTTAAATAATGTCCACAAATGCTTGCAATGAAATCAGTCATCAGAACTGAAATGTCATCCCATTTCCTTTTCTTCTTGTTTATATGTTTTTGGGTCAGAAACTTTTCATAGCTTCATTTATTCAGTTAAGTTCTAATTCTGTTTCTTTTGTCTGTTTAAATATTAAAATGTGTTTTGCTTTTTTTTTTTTTTGGTAGCATTTGACCGACGTGCTGAGTGTTGAGGAACTGCTCGAGGAGACCATGCAGACAATCGTCTCCCTGAACAATGAGGAGGTCGTCTATGAATGGGAACTTATGCAGTACCCGGAGGTTAACGTCATGAAAGAGACCATTACAACGTACCGCACACTGTTTGGACTTGCAGTGAAGTGGCAGACCACAGAGAAAAGGTTTGCTTTCAGTTTGACACATGTTGTGTTTGAATATACAGTCCATACAGATGTATATGAATATATCCTTCTTTATAGCTGGATGGATGGAATCTTCACTGAGTTAAACGGGGAGAGCATTGAGGCACAGCTTGATGAGTTCTACAGGGAACTCTACAAGATGCTGAAAAAGTTCCAAAAGAAACAGAGGGATGCTGAAAAGAAAGAAGAAAAGAAAGAGGAAAAGGTTGCTGATCAACAACCAACAACCGATCAAAAGAAGACAAAAGAGTCTCCCACGGAAATTTTCTGCTCAGACACACTGGAGCAGATCAAGCAGTTCAAGGTATCGTATTAAACCAAGGGGCCCATCGATGTCGGCAACTCTTGCTGTGACAAGAGTTTTGTGCTTTACAGTCCTGAAGCCATAATAATCGGTGGTATGTGCTTGTGTCCAAAGGACCATATCCCCCTGGTGTCCATCTTGTGCAATCAAGGCATCAAAGCTCGCCACTGGAATCAGATGTCAGAGATCGCAGGGACCGACCTCACTCCTGACTCTCGCACGACGCTACGCAAGGTCCTCAAACAGAACCTGGGTCCTTACCTGGACCAATTTGAGGTTATCAGCGCTGCTGCTACCAAAGTAGGAACTCTTCCTGTCATTTTGCTAAAACATCAGTGCTGACTACACTTTGACGACGCTCACACTCTTTATGCCTCTACAGGAGTTTTCCTTGGAGAAAGCAATGGAAAGCATGGCACATGTTTGGGATGACATTCGTTTCAACTACCAACCGTACAGGGATTCTGGAATATGTGTTTTGACTTCTATGGACGAGATTCAGACAACTCTTGACGATCAGATTGTGAAGACTCAGACTATGAAGGGCTCGCCTTTCATCAAGCCCATAGAGAAGGAGATCAAGGTTTGCTTCTTCATTCTAGCTAGCGGTTTTATTTTGAATTCAACTTTAACCTTTTGTTTCTTTGTACCTCAGGAATGGGAGGCGTCCCTGCTTCACATTCAGGAGACCACGGATGAGTGGCTGAAGGTACAGACCCAGTGGCTGTACCTGGAGCCCATCTTCTCCTCTCAGGACATCATGCTGCAGATTCCAAAGGAGGGAAAACTTTTCCAAACTGTCAACAAAAACTGGGTAGAAATCATGAAGCACCTTGTTAAGGATCCTATGGTATGTGGTTCGTGATCATCAACAAAAATGAGAGAAACCCTGAGCAATACATTATTTGGGCTAACCTGTGATTCTTCAAATAGATTATACCAGCAACTTCAATGCCTGGATTGTTAGAGAAGCTAAAAGACTCCAACACCCTCCTGGAAATCATCTTGAAAGGACTGAATGCCTATCTGGAGAAGAAACGTCTCTTTTTCCCACGGTAAGAACAAAATGTTTTGCAGTGTTGCATCCAAGTCTTCAGTCACGTCACAGATTAGATTTGACTCTTATCACTCTCACATCCAGGTTCTTCTTTCTGTCCAACGATGAAATGCTGGAGATCTTGTCCGAGACCAAGGACCCGCTGCGAGTGCAGCCCCATCTCAAGAAGTGCTTTGAGGGCATTTCCAAACTGGACTTTCTTCCCAATCTGGATATCCAGGCAATGTACAGCAGTGAGGGGGAGCGCGTGCAGATAATCCAGAATATTTCCACGGCAGAAGCCAAAGGAGCTGTGGAGAAGTGGTTGGTGCAGGTGGAGGATATGATGATTAAAAGCGTCAGGAACCAAGTGGCCCAGTCCAGAATTGTGAGATCCCGCTTCCACTTACCTTACACTGTAGCAGAGAGACAGATGAGTGCTGAGCATGCGGTCTTGTTAACAGGCCTATGCTGAGACTGATCGGAACAGGTGGGTGAAGGAGTGGCCTGGGCAGGTGGTGCTCTGCACCTCCCAGATTTTCTGGACCACAGAAGTGCATGAGGCCATCTGTAAACATGTAAGTTTTTTTGTACATTCATTTTTTCAAGTACCTACAATTACAGCACGGAAAAGACAAATATTTATGAATATGAAAAAAGTTTGTTGAGAGGTTCCCTGACAACAAAATTAGTAGTTTGATTCTGGTATTCTAATAACATACGTTTTGAAGTGAATTGATGCAGTGACACAGGTTTTGATCTACGTAGGCTTTGAGGGAATATTATGAGCAACTCCAGGATCAGCTGAAGGACATCGTGGAGCTGGTGCGAGGGAAACTGCCCAAACAAACGAGGACCACATTGGGAGCGCTGGTCACTATCGATGTCCACGCCCGGGATGTGATCATGGAGCTTATCGAGAAAGGTACCTCAAAGCACAAAAACACTGCTACGTTTAGTTTTGCTTCAGCACCCACAAACAGCAACCTGAGAAGAAAAACTAATTTGATTATTTTTCAACAGACGTGTCGAGTGACGCGGACTTCCAGTGGCTTGCCCAGCTACGTTACTACTGGAATAATGAGAACGTCCGTGTTCGCATCATCAACTGTGATGTGAAGTATGCCTACGAGTACTTGGGGAACTCACCTCGTCTGGTCATCACCCCACTGACTGACAGATGCTACCGAACTCTGGTAAGACACCAAACAATGAATGTGAGCACATGCCCCTTTCAGCAATGGATGTTAAAAACCAGTCCTGCCTTTTTTTGTCAGATTGGAGCTTTCTTCCTGAATTTGGGAGGTGCACCCGAAGGTCCAGCAGGAACAGGAAAGACAGAGACCACCAAAGATCTCGCCAAAGCTCTGGCTGTGCAGTGTGTGGTCTTCAACTGTTCCGACGGACTGGATTACATCGCTATGGGAAAAGTCAGCAGCAAACGTTATATTAACATTCATAATGATGACGCCATTGTTGCAAATGGGACTAGTTTAACACGTATTCTGTTCTGTGATATCTCCTAGTTTTTCAAGGGTCTTGCTTCATCTGGTGCATGGGCATGCTTTGACGAGTTCAACCGCATCGAGCTGGAGGTGCTGTCTGTAGTGGCCCAGCAGGTTCTCTGCATCCAGAGGGCTGTTGCGCAGAAGTTAGAGGAGTTTGACTTTGAGGGCACCATGCTCAAACTCAACCCCAACTGCTTTGTGTCCATCACGATGAACCCTGGCTATGCCGGACGTTCAGAGCTCCCAGACAATCTTAAGGTCTGTTACCAGAGTTAAAGAACATTTTACCAGACATGAAATGATGATGATTAGACCTTTAAATAACTGTCCAATTGTCCAACATTTATGTCTCTTCTATGTGCAGGTGTTGTTCCGAACGGTCGCCATGATGGTCCCCAACTATGCCCTGATTGCAGAGATCTCTCTGTACTCATACGGCTTCCTCAATGCCAAACCACTGTCGGTGAAGATAGTGATGACCTACAGGCTGTGTTCAGAGCAGCTCTCGTCCCAGTTTCATTATGATTATGGTATGAGAGCGGTCAAAGCTGTACTTGTGGCAGCAGGAAACCTCAAACTGGCCTTCCCCGATGAGAACGAGGATATACTGGTATTGAATCCATTGCATTTTCTTAATATTAGACAGAGAGACCTATTGGTTTGTTGGGTGTTTCTGACCTTTTCACTTCCATGTCTTGACGCTCAGCTCCTCAGGTCCATCAAGGATGTTAATGAGCCCAAGTTTCTTGCCCATGATATTCCACTCTTCAACGGCATCCTCAGTGACTTGTTCCCAGGCATCTCCCTTCCCGAGGCTGACTATAAGGTCAGATAGAGCTGTCATTACTTATTTGTTTTAACTAAGTTTAAACACATCTGCTGTATGTGTTTTTTTATTGCGTATATTAACATCAGTGTTTTTGTACCATTTGCAGCTGTTCCTTGAGGCTGCTGGAGATTGTTGTAAGAATCACAATGTCCAGTCCACAGACTTCTTCTTGGCTAAGATGATTCAGACCTATGAGATGATGATCGTCAGGCACGGGTATGTTACATTTCAATTTCTCATAGGGCCAAAAAGTACTGAGCATGTTTCCATTTGAAGAAATATCCTTGTCTTAATTTCAGATTCATGCTGGTGGGCGAGCCCTTTTCCGGAAAGACCAAAGTGCTGCACGTTCTCGCTGATACTCTGACTCTCATGAAGGCGAGAGGGTGCGAGCAGGAGAACGTCATCTTCAGGACAGTGAACCCAAAGTCCATCACCATGGGGCAGCTCTTTGGACAGTTTGACCCTGTTTCCCATGAGGTAGTTGGCCTGTACCTTGCATCCATGATTTTCTGGTGTTGCCATCCTGCCAGTGTCCCTGTCATAATCTTTTCACTTTTTGTCTTCTCTCGCTTCAAGTGGGCGGATGGGATTGTGGCCAACACTTTCCGTGAGTTCTCATCTTCTGACACACCGGACCGTAAGTGGGTGGTGTTTGACGGTCCCATAGATACACTGTGGATTGAGAGCATGAACACCGTGCTGGATGACAACAAGAAGGTGAATCCATTCACTCCATTCAGTATTTCTGAGATCAATTTAGATTTCTTTTCACATGACGACTAACACCTTCACTGCTCTGCTCTTCCTCCACAGCTGTGCTTGATGAGTGGCGAGATTATCCAGATGTCCAATCAGATGAATCTAATATTTGAGGCCATGGATCTATCACAGGCCTCAGTATGTCTGAAGTTCAACAACTGCTATTCCACCGATTTAGAATTTCACACAAAGCCCAGTTTGGCTCTGTGCACTTACCTGATCTAATGGGATCTTTGTGTTTGTGTCACTGCAGCCGGCCACGGTCAGTCGCTGTGGTATGATCTACATGGAGCCGTCTCAGTTGGGCTGGGAGCCCTTAGTCATCTCCTGGATGAACACGCTTCCAGAAGTTCTGCAGATTCCAGACAACAGCTCGCTGCTGATGGGGCTTTTCCACTGGCTCCTGCCGCCTGCCCACAGGACGCTGCGTAAACTCTGCAGGGTGAGTGAAACCAGGCCCCAAAACAATTTAACAACAGTTTATGCCACGTTGATATTGACTCATTTACTTTATCTATGTAAGACATTTTCTCATGCCTGGTAATGCTTTCGCTTCCAGGAGGTTGTTCCCACCGGCGACAGCAACACGGTGATGTCCTTGTGTCGACTGGTGGAGATGCTGCTCTGTGAGCCTGTCAAGACAGATAGTGTGGAGACACACAGTCGCACATGGATCATGGTAAAACAGCTCAACTGTTCATCATCTCATTACCTTAACTACACCGGAACGGCTCCAAAATCCACGCACAGGTGTTAGATGTTCTTGAAGTTGTATTTTTTGTGTGATCCCCTCCGCCTCTCATTCTTTTCTCCAAGGCTGCATTTGCCTTCTCGTTGACGTGGTCAGTGGGCGGCAGCTGTGATGCAGAGAGCCAAAAGGTTTTCAGTGAGTTCTTAAAGACGACCATCTCAGGGAGATCTGAGGAATTCCCTATCCCAGCCTGTGTGGGGAAATGGGAGTGTCCCATAGAAAAGGACGGCCTGTTCTATGAATACTTCTATGAGGTATGTTCAGATGTCTGACTTAAATCAGGAAATAACACTTGTTTCTTCAGGAGTCTTACAAGCGTTGTTGCCTTTGCTTCCTCGTACAACTCCTGAAGAAACTTTGACCGAGTTACCAAGACACGTAACCTCTCGTCCCTTATTCAGTTCAGACGAAAAGGCAGGTGGATCCATTGGAATGACACCATCAAGAACATCAAGCTGGGGGACAAAGACACCAAAGTGCAAAACATCATTGTTCCCACCATTGACACGGCTCGCTACACGTATCTGCTGGACCACTGCATCAACAATGGAGTGTAAGTCCTTTCAATATATATATGAAAATGAAAGACAATTATACATATATGTATAATTGTCTTTCATTTTCGAATTTATTTACATCCTTTTAACTTGATTTTTTTCTCTGCCCAGACCTGCCTTGTTTGTTGGTCCGACTGGCACCGGGAAGTCAGTGTATGTGAAGGAGAAACTGATGAACAACCTGGACAGAGATCTGTTTGTGCCGTTCATCATCAATTTTTCAGCCCGAACAAACGCAAACCAAATCCAGGTGAGCCTTTTAAACCCACAGTTGAAAGAAGATTCTTTGCGGGATTGCTTTAATCATGACTAGGAAATGATAGAAATAGGCCTGGCGCTTTATTACCTATGAATATTAAGCGATGGGTAATAATCTTTACAAACAACACAGGATTGTCTTTTAAAACGTTCTAACCATCATCGTTTGTGTAAAGAATATCATCATGGCCGGGTTGGACAAGAGGAAGAAGGGAGTGTTTGGGCCCCCCGTGGGAAAGAAGTGTGTCATTTTTGTGGATGACATGAGCATGCCTGCTCTGGAGCAGTTCGGAGCGCAGCCCCCAGTGGAGCTTCTTCGACAGTTCATGGATCACAAACACTGGTATGAAGCAGCCATTAGACCATTTTCACAAGAGGACATACAAAGCATTGTTAATTCCACCTCTGGTTTGTTCCATTAGGTACGACCTGAAAGATACCTCCCGCCTCTCACTTGTTGACCTTCAGCTCATCTCTGCCATGGGCCCCCCTGGTGGCGGGAGGAACATGGTGACCACTCGCTTCCTGCGACACTTCAACATTTTTGGCATCAACGCCTTCAGTGACGAGACCATGGTTCGCATCTTCTCCAACGTGATGTCCTTCCATCTCAAAAACAATGAATTCCCCTCCGATTGTTTCAGTGTTGGCAGCCAAATAGTGACGGCGACCATGGAGGTAAGTGAGCTGTAGGTCCAGCGTGTAACATTTAGGGATCTATCGGCAGAAATGTGACCATGCATTATCTGTGATGTTTGGAAGAGGAGGGCAGGGGCTATTTCACTGTAAAACTATTTTAATACCACAAGATGTCACTCAACCCTATAGACTGAAACCTGGCTGCGTGAACATTTTTAGCAGAACCTTTTAGCATCTCGTCTCTTGTTGCTTTCGATTTGTGACCAAGTTCATTATGACTAATTTCCCAAAGGTGTATAAGAAAGCCATGGAGAACCTGCTTCCCACTCCAGCCAAGTCTCACTACACGTTCAACCTGCGGGACTTCTCCCGCGTCATCCTCGGCTGCCTGCTGCTGAAGAAGGAGTCTCTGAAGAGCAGGCAGACTTTGATGAGCCTGTTTGTCCACGAGGTCTTCCGTGTCTACTATGACCGTCTGGTGGACGACAAAGATCGAGCTTGGCTCTACGAGCTGATGAAGAACATCGTGAAAGATCACTTCAAACAGTCTTTTGATGAGTTGTTTGATCACCTGAAGCAAGGGAGCGAAGTGAGTCCTACTTTCTGTAGTGTGGTGTTGCTGAATCTAAATAGCATTTGATATGTTTCTATATATTTTCAACAAACATCTGGAACATTTAGAACTTTAGAGCTTCCTCCTTCTTCTTCATGATACAAAGTCAACTCTAATCCATGCCATCTAATGTTTCCCTTATTCAGCTGGTGGAGGAGGACATGAGAAATCTTCTGTTTGGCGACTACATGCAGCCTGACCTGGAGGATGACGAGCGCCTGTACGCTGAGGTGCCCTCAATCGAGAGCTTTTCTCAGGTGGTGGAGTTGTGTCTAGTCGAGTACAACCAGACGCACAAGAACCACATGAACCTCGTCATCTTCCGGTAAGCAGCGTTGACGTATTGAGCGACGCTGGTCTCGGTTAGCTTGATCACGTAAATCGCAACTTAACAAAATGTCTGTGTTGTGTAGCTACCTCCTGGAGCATCTGTCCTGTATCAGCCGCGTGTTGAAGCAGCCAGGAGGAAATGCCCTCCTCGTGGGAGTGGGAGGCAGCGGACGTCAGTCCATCACACGCCTGGCCGCGTCCATGGCCCACATGAACCTGTTCCAGCCTGAGATCACCAAGAACTACAGCATGGTCGAGTGGAGGGATGATGTCAAGGTGACGTGACCTGATCTTCTCAAGCACCGCCAGACTTTGTGATTTTACAACTGAAGAATATTAACATGGAATTTCCTTGCAATACAGATGCTGCTAAAAAATGCTGGGCTGAAGGGACAGAAGACGGTGTTCTTACTCACTGACACTCAGATCAAAGATGAGGCTTTTCTGGAGGACTTGGACAGTGTCCTGAACACAGGAGAGGTGCCCAATCTGTTCGCCATGGATGAGAAGCAGGAGATCATCGAGGTAGGATGTTATAGGCCTTGTAGAGCGGTGAACGTGAACGTCCTATTCACTCGTAGTGGATGGACGTCACTTGCTCACTTGCTGCCTCTCCCTTTCTCCAGACACTGCGTCCCCTAGCTGAGGGCGGGAATAAAAAGGTGGAGTTAAGCCCACTGGCTGTGTTTGCGTTCTTCGTGGCACGCTGTAAGGAGAACCTGCACATTGTTGTGGCCTTCAGTCCCATTGGAGATGCCTTTCGAACGCGCCTGCGCCAGTTTCCGTCTCTCATCAACTGCTGCACCATTGACTGGTTCCAGGTACATGAGTAAAACATGAGTGTCAGCAGTCTGTCTATGAATCTAAAGGTTTTAGTTCAACCATCACTCTCTTCCTCTCTGTCCTGACAGCCTTGGCCGGAGGAGGCCCTGGAGCGTGTGGCCAGCTGCTTCCTGGAGACACTGGGGATGAGTGAGGACGAGAGGCAGGATGTGATACCCATCTGCAAATCCTTCCACACCTCCGCCATGGAGCTCTCCAGCAGGTGGGACATGAGGCTCATGACGCTGAATGATATTTGAAGGTAAGATCCACGTACTGGATTTCACCCTACTGTGTCCTTGGCAGGTTCCTCTCTGAGCTTGGCCGCCATAATTACGTGACTCCCACATCCTACCTGGAGCTGCTTGCAGCTTTCAGTCAGCTTCTCACTCAGAAACGCCAGGCTGTCATGAACGCAAAGCAGAGGTACATCAACGGTCTGGATAAACTGGCCTTCGCCGAGTCTCAGGTATTTATGCTGCACCACTCATGTGTGGTATCGTTTATTTTAAAAACGTTGCGGAAATCTTTGTTAAAGCTGAATGTCTCCTTGTAGGTGGGTGAGATGAAGAAGGAGCTGGTGGACCTGCAGCCTAAGCTGGAGGAGGCAAAGATAGAGAACGCCAAAATGATGAAGGTGATGAAATCGCATCTTCGACAACATTGACTGGGATTATATACGCAGGTGTCTCGTTATCCCTCTATATATAAACACCACGTTCTAATGTTGAATACGACGACTTCCAGGTGATTGAGAAGGAGTCTGTGGAGGTGGAGGCCAAAAGTAAAGTCGTGCGTGTTGATGAGGAGGCGGCAACGATAAAAGCCACCGCAGCTCAGGCTCTGAAGGACGAGTGCGAGAGCGACCTGGCTGAGGCCATCCCCGCCCTCAAGGCTGCGCTCACGGCTCTGAACACTTTGAAAGTAAGAACCCTTGCACCACACTGCCTTTGGAACCGCGCTTAGCCGCCGTACTTCACCAGACAGCTGCCAACGCATACACAGTATTAAAGGCGATGCTTCTTTTCATTTCAGCCCTCTGACATCACCATCGTGAAATCCATGAAAAATCCACCTACAGGGGTGAAGCTGGTGATGGCAGCGGTGTGTGTCATGATGGGATTAAAGCCAGAAAGGATACCCGATCCATCCGGGAGCGGGAAAATGGTCAGATCAATGTCTTAAATATACCTTTGTTTCAAAACTGCTAATGACAAAAACATGTTATGAATACCACGTGTTTTCATTTCCTAGGTTACTGACTTCTGGGGTCCAAGCAAAAAGCTTCTGGGGGACATTAACTTCTTACGAGATCTGAAGGAATATGACAAAGACAACATTCCTGTGGGTGTCTGAAAAACTGCATCCACCTTTGATATGATGTTAAATCAGTCAAGTGAAATGAATGGAAACACTGGTGTTTGGTCTGTCCGTTGCAGCCTCCTGTGATGACACAGATCCGGAATGATTACATGACTCAGGAGGGCTTTGACCCAGCCAAGGTGGCAAAGGCTTCTTCTGCAGCAGAGGGTTTGTGCAAGTGGATCCAGGCCATGGAGGTGTACGACAGGGTGGCCAAGGTGCAGTGATCAGCGTGTTTGACCCTTCTCTATTATATATCCTGATCCAACACGTGGTCCCGTGTGTCTGCATCGACACTCAAGTGTTCTCTGTGAATTTAGGTCGTGGCTCCAAAGAAGGCCAAACTGGCAGAGGCAGAGGAGTCGCTGTCTGCCACCATGGCCCTGCTGGAGGAGAAGAGGGGCGAGCTAAAGGAGGTGGAGGATCGGTTGGCGGTTCTTCAGAAAACCTTCGACGATAAGACCGAGGAGAAGGCTCAGCTGGAGTACCAGGTGGATCTGTGTGCCAAGAAGTTGGACAGGGCTGAGAAACTCATCGGTGGTCTGGGTGGAGAGAAGACCAGGCGAGCATGCGTGAAAAATTGTGTCGAGCACGTTGTGTTTTCGGCACATGATTGAAATCCTACGCAAGGCCATTCTATATGATTTGTCATGATTTTAATGACTGTTGCACCTGATCCGTCCAGGTGGTCCAAGGCAGCAGATGACCTGCAGAACACGTACGACAACCTGACTGGGGATGTCCTCGTCTCGGCTGGCGTCATCGCCTACCTCGGGGCTTTCTCTGCCGGCTTCAGACAGGACTGCACCAAGATGTGGACTGAGCTCTGCCAGGTAACTTCAGCCTTTCATCCTATTCTTTTTCTTACACTGTTTAAAAAAAAAAACACGATTTGAGTGAATGCATATCTAATTGTTTAACACACTCTCTCTCTCTCTCTCTAGTCCAAGAGCATTCCGTCATCAGAGGATTTCTCTCTCAGTAAAACTCTGGGAGATCCCATCAAGATCAGGGCTTGGAACATTGCAGGTCTCCCCAGTGACTCCTTCTCTATCGACAATGGTGTCATCGTCAGCAACTCACGCAGATGGTGAGTCTGTTTTTGTTGAAGTATTAAATCCTCTCCAGTTAAAACAGCTGGTTCTGAATTGTGTTCCATCGTCATTGTTTGTGTCATTGCAGGCCCTTGATGATTGACCCTCAGGGCCAGGCCAACCGGTGGGTGAAGAACCTGGAGAAACAAAACAACCTGAGTGTGATCAAGCTGACGGATGACGACTACATGAGGACTCTGGAGAACTGCGTTCAGTTCGGAACTCCTGTACTGCTGGAAAATGTTGCAGAGGAGCTGGACCCGTCACTGGAGCCGCTGCTGCTCAAACAGATCTTTAAGCAAGGTGCTGGGAATGTGATATGGCTTCTACAAGACTCTTTTGATTACATTTGGTCGGACTGGATTAAAATAAATCACCCGTCTTTCTCATAGGCGGTGTGGACTGCCTCAAGCTGGGGGAAAGTGTGATAGAGTACTCCGCCAACTTCCGTTTCTACGTCACCACGAAGCTGAGGAACCCTCACTACCTGCCAGAGCTGGCCACCAAGGTGTCCCTGCTGAATTTCATGATCACCCCAGAGGGCTTGGAGGACCAGCTGCTGGGCATTGTGGTTGCCAAGGAGAGGTACGGCTTGTAAAATGCTCCCTCTGTTTGAACTGATTTGCTTGAAACACTACGTGGCATATAGAGAGCAATGAGCAACGCACCTCGCTGTTGTTTTCCTGCCCTACAGGCCCGAGCTGGAGAAGGAGAGGACCGCACTGATCCTGCAGTCGGCCGACAACAAGAAACAGCTGAAGGAGATCGAGGATCAGATCCTGGAGACGCTGCAGTCCTCTGAGGGAAACATCCTGGAGGATGAGAGCGCCATTCAGATTCTAGACTCGGCTAAGGTCATGTCTGAAGTCATCACCAATAAACAGAAGGTACGGACCATGAGCAAAACACAAGCTCTGGAATGTGTAATCTGTCATTTACACACGTGTATTTGGTCACTGGTAACCTTGTGCTGTTTCCACCCAGATTGCAGAGAAGACGGAAATTGAGATTGCAGAGTCCAGGGAGGGTTACCGACCCATTGCCAAGCATTCCTCCGTGCTGTTCTTCAGCATGGCCGACCTGACCAACATCGACCCCATGTACCAGTACTCCCTGAACTGGTTTGTCAACCTTTACGGCAACTCCATCAAAGACAGGTGGGGGATTCGCGTGCGGCTCCATGTGTTGCCATACATTCTGCTCCACATGCAGTCAACACAAACGTTTGCTTTCGCCCCCACACACGTAACAAGAAGTTGTCCCAATAGAATTGCTCACCGGCTTCGTTTCAAACCCCAACAAAAGACAAACTCTGCACCGACATCTGCTGTTAACTGTTCAGCTCATCTCCAACCCTTTGTGTCGTTTCCTTCATCAGTACAAAGACCAACAACCTGCAGAAGAGGCTGAAAATCCTGACCGCTCACTTCACCTACAACCTGTACTGCAACGTCTGTCGCTCCCTCTTTGAGAAGGACAAGCTCCTCTTCTCCTTCCTCCTCTGCGGCAATATACAGATGTAAGTGTTCGAGGTCCTGCGGGGCACTAGTCAAGATGCGAGCGTCAAACCTGATTCTCGTGTCAAAAACGAAATACGTGATTGCTCTTGATGTTTGCCTTCAGGGAAAAGAATCTGATCGAGTACTCAGAGTTCATGTTCTTGCTGACTGGAGGAGTGGGGCTGCAGGCAGGCGATGCCAACCCGGAGCCCAGCTGGCTACAGGACAAAAGCTGGGAGGAGATATGTCGAGCCAGCGAACTGTCAGGATTACAGGGATTAAAGTAAGGAGTGCAGAGCCTTTAACTATGCCCTTTTGGTGTTTTTGAATTCTGTCTGATCACTGGAGTTTCACTTGTTTTTACTCATTCCACAGGGAGGCCTTCATCGAGAGTGCAGGGGACTTCAAGCCCATCTATGACAGCAAAGAGCCGTACAACGCTCCCCTGCCGGCTTCATGGAACGATAAACTCAACGAACTGCAGAAAATGATCATCGTTCGATGTCTCCGTCCTGATAAAATGGTGCCGGCTATAACCAAATATGTGGCCACTGAGCTAGGGAAGAAATATGTGCAACCGCCTCCCTTCGACCTGACTAAGAGTTACCAGGACTCCAACGCCACCATCCCACTTGTGTTCGTGTTGTCTCCAGGAGCGGATCCCATGGCCAGTGAGTCGGACTCTACCAAAGATGGCCTCAGAGTTGACTTCATGGTTATATCGCGCTAAACCCGAATCTCTCCACAGGCTTGCTCAAGTTTGCCGCTCAAAAGGGAATGGATGGTGATAAGTTCCAGTGCATCTCTCTCGGTCAGGGCCAGGGCCCCATCGCGGCTGAGATGATCTCCTCAGCCATGGAAAAGGGGGCGTGGGTGTGTTTACAGAATTGCCACCTGGCTGTTTCCTGGATGTCCACCCTGGAGAAAATCTGCGAGGACTTGACGCCTTCAACTTGTCATCCAGACTTCCGTCTGTGGCTCACGAGCTACCCTTCGCCCAAGGTAAATGCTGCATCTCAGTCTCAACTTTAAGAGGCAACACAGAGAGTTCACGCGTGTGGGGTCCTGGAGAAATACGTTCTGTCTGGTCTCAGTTTCCAGTGACCATCCTGCAGAATGGAGTGAAAATGACGAACGAGCCTCCTACGGGACTGAAGCTGAACCTGCTTCAGTCGTACTTGACTGATCCTCTTTCTGACCCCGAGTTTTTCAACTACACCGAGAAGCAGAAAGTGAGCTGAGGGTCATTTTATCAACAACAGCAGTTTGCATTTATTCTTTCACTGTGTCCACCGGGAAAAGGCTGTTCTCTGACTCTTGGATTTCCCTTTCAGACCTGGGGGAAGCTCCTGTACGGACTGTGCTTCTTCCACGCACTGGTTCAAGAGCGAAAGAAGTTTGGCCCACTGGGCTGGAACATTCCCTACGGCTTCAACGAGTCAGATCTCCACATCAGCATCAGGCAGCTACAGGTATTCACATCAAATCAGATTTGCCTAAAGCGGCTGGCCAAGAGATGCAGTGGCTGAGTCTCTGGCATTACCTCTAATATTATTTTCTGCTTCAGCTGTTTGTGAATGATTACGAAGAGGTGCCGTTCGACGCCATCCGGTATTTGACCGGCGAGTGTAACTACGGAGGCCGCGTGACAGATGACTGGGACAGGCGTCTCCTGGTGACCATCTTGGCAAACTTCTACAACAACGACGTCATTGACAACGAGCAATACTCCTTCTCACCTAGTAGAAATTACCTTGCCCCACCAACATCCGACCACAGTGGCTACGTCAAATACATCAAGGTAAAGCCACAGGATTCATCTGTAGTCTGCCTGTCCAGCCAGCTCAGCACCGGCACCTGACCTCGCATTCCTGTGTCCTAGGAGCTTCCAACGGGGCAGCAGCCAGAGGTCTTCGGGATGCACGACAACGTAGACATTTCCAAAGATCTCCAGCAGACGAAGTTGCTGTTCGATTCCCTGCTGCTCACCCAGGGTGGTGGCAGCAAAGGAGGAGGAAGCGCCGGGAGCGACAACGCACTCTACGAGATCGCAGAAGATATCCTTAACAAGGTTAGGCGATGCCATAAAGATGAAGTGCATGTAAAAATTGTTCGCCATGTTAGCGGTCACGCTCACGGACACCTGTCAACGCTTCCCACAGCTGCCGGATAATTTTGACACAGAGGCGGCTCTGGCGAAGTTCCCGGTGCTCTACCAGGAGAGCATGAACACCGTCCTCGTCCAGGAGATGGAGCGCTACAACACGTACGTTGAAACAGCCCCCAACTGTCCATCCAATCACAACTAAACTGCTTTTGTTTCTCCCGCTTGGGTAGGCTGTGCAGTGTGATCCGTCGGAGCCTGCAGAACCTGCTCAAGGCCCTCAAGGGTCTGGTGGTGATGGACGCAGAGCTGGAGGCCATCGCTGGCAGTCTGGCTGTGGGCAAGCTCCCAGAGCAGTGGGCCAAGCGGTCGTACCCGAGCCTCAAGCCCTTGGGCAGCTACGTCACTGACTTTCTTGCAAGGCTGAAGTTTTTACAAGATTGGTGCGACACCAGCAAGCCCAACGTGTTCTGGCTTTCCGGATTCTTCTTCACACAGGCCTTCCTCACCGGGGCTATGCAGAACTATGCTAGAAAATACCAAATCCCCATTGACCTGCTCAGTTTTGATTTTGAGGTTAGATGACACGCACTTGGTTTGTTCTCTGACTCAAAGATCTGCTCGTACATCTCATCCCTGATAAGACGCTAATATGATTTGCCTCAATGACCTAACAGGTTCTCCCCATCACTGAGTCCGACACGTCACCTGAGGATGGAGTTTACATCTATGGACTGTTTCTGGATGGAGCTCGATGGGACATAGAGGGGTTCGTACATGTTTTATATATTTAGGATAACAGTCACAGTTTATCAGGTAAACTGAAAGGTACAAGGAGAATTGACAAATCTTACCTGTTTGTCTCTGTCCTCAGTGGAGTTCTGACTGAGCAGCTTCCCAAAGTCCTGTTCGACACGATGCCCGTCATCTGGATCAAGCTCAGTATGTTTTCAGACACTCGTGGTTTCATGCGTTTCTTTCAAATCGCACTTCATTAATTGGTTGCTAATAATTTGCCTCTCAGCTCAAGAGAAAAGGGACGACCCTGAGCGACTCTACGTGTCTCCTCTCTACAAGACCAGCGAGAGGAGGGGCACCCTGTCCACCACGGGCCACTCCACCAACTTTGTCATTTCCATAACGCTGCCCACCATTGACCCCCCTCAGCACTGGATCAAGCGCGGTGTGGCCCTGCTCTGCCAGCTGGACGACTGAGCCACCGCTGCCACATCCACGACTGTTGCCACTGTTACAACCATTACCATCCCCACACCATCACCACCACCACCAGCGTCACCTTCATTTTCTCAGACTCCGACTAAGTGACTCTTGAAGCAAAAGGCCAAGGATCTTTGTCACGTGGCCTCTTGAAAGTGAGATCACCAGTTGTCACCCTCTTCTTCTTTAGCGAACCTCATCGTCTATAATGAAGCAACTTCAGGGAAGTATTAGTCTGTCCGAC
Source organism: Pseudorhombus dupliciocellatus (assembly GCA_016785235.1). NCBI lineage: Eukaryota > Metazoa > Chordata > Actinopteri > Pleuronectiformes > Paralichthyidae > Pseudorhombus > Pseudorhombus dupliciocellatus. The sequence goes on along the minus strand of JAFBJW010000359.1, from coordinate 2,314,795 downwards.
TCTAGACTCCAGTCCTATGCAAACAGGACAACAGATTATAGGACACACAAAAAGAGAACATTAAAATATTTATTTAGTAAAATATTTAAAATAAACAAAACAAAACTACATAAAATTATACAGGGATGTTTAAAGTACAGAACTTTAAAATATTGTTTCAACTGAAAATGATAATAAAGCATCATCATAAATAATAATAATTTTTTGCATGTTTTCATTTTTTTCCTTCCCCTCCCTCAGGTTGTAAATGCATTGCTACACCGTGATAAAAGTGCACACACGAAATTGAATACAGATTCTTCTTTGACACATCATTAAAAAGACACCTTGACTTTTAAAATCGTACCATATCTACAGTCACTTGTTAAAAGTTGGCGGGAAATAAACGTTTTTTTGGCACTTTGATCAATAATGGGATCTCATTCTTTGTGGTTTGTTGGAACAGATTCTGTTGGTTTCAAGAGTGAAGGCTCACATTATTAGCATTTTAAGGTAACACACGGAAAATATAAACATTTGTTCCCCACTGTAACAAATGGTCTTCACAGAAAACTCTAAATGCCAAGGTATCCCTTTAAACGTTTAGATCCACTTGTCCGCCCCTCTGATTGTGTAACAGTTTCTCTGTAAACAAATTAAGACACTGGAATGACGTACCGAGCTGCAACACATCGCCTTTCAGCTCCATCTCAGAAACACCAACCAAGTTTGAAGAGACACTTCTATATACACTTGAGAATAAATAAATATTGCAATTTCTGTGTGTGTGTGCGTGTGTATGTGTGTGTGCGTGTTCTCTTCATCTTCAGATGTCAAGCTTACGGAGACTCATTCTGCTGAAGGAATCTCTGTGGAGAGAAAAATACATTTTATTTAAACAAGCGCAAAAGATCAGATTTTCCACTCTCAACTCTGGTCTTCACTAAACAACAAAAAATATTGTAAGAGTTAGGTACTGTGCCCCAGTTTTATACTTTTTGACACAGGCTCCTCTCATCTGTGTAATATGTGCGCCCCCGAGTGGTGGTAGGATGTAACTGCAGTGAGGAGGATTTGTTTAAAAAAAAAATCTGAGAAATTGAATTTTAAAAAAAAGAAAGTGTATGAAGGATAGAAACAGAAAAATAAAATATCTCAAAACTACCTTGTCAAGCTGTCCGTTTGCTGCATGATTTTATGAAAGCAATAACAAAGCAAGTTTAATTCAACATCCAAAACATTATCTACACAAACACATGTTTGTACAGCTCTTAGTGAACGCACTCATTGGCATAAAGCTTACACTAGTCCTTCAAACTAAAGGCCTGACCCTGTCCCTAGACCTAAACCTCATAAAACCCTTGCCCTATAACCAAGTCTCCACCTGTGCACAGTCCCATGAAGGGAAGTACAAAGTGTCCTCACTCCATAGGTGAAAACACACTAGTCACCACAAAGAAAGCTGCACACACAGAGAGAGAGAGAGTGAGTGAGGCAGTTGAGTTCAGTCATGCTTAGCTGTACCTGTGTGAGTTAACCTGCAGTACAGGTTTATAAAGCTGAGGGATCTTTCTGTTGATGAGCGGCTGCAGCGCCTCCTTCAGCCGGTGGTAATTCCTCTCCAGCTCCCTCTGGTACTCCTTCTGGTCCGGGCCAATCAGGCTCTTGTTTTTACGAAGGGCATCTTCACACCTTTGACAAAGGAAACCATCAAATGATTCTCCCGTACACTTTGTTGGCGCTGACAGGACGATAAGCTAGGATGCTAACAAACAGCAGAGTTTAAAAAGTTAAAAGAGACATCACATCACATCTCACAGCTGGTACCTCTTGGTGAAGTCTTTGAAGCAGAGCCGGAGCTTATTGTGGTGTCTGTACAGTTTGGGGTCACTGGGGATTTCGGAGAGGAAAACCTGAGCCACCTCCAAAGGACCCTGAGTAAAAAGAAATAGGAGAGAGACTCTGATCAGTCACCTACAGAGAGAACTTGTTACTTTTAGGATTCAGGATTGTTTTTCTGGGAACGTTACCTGGTTGACTGTTGTACCGACGGATCCCTGCAGAACCATCTGCAGCATCTTGGCATCAGCGGGGTCCTGATGGGTGGCGAAGGCCAGCTCCTGAGTCTTCTTCTGCATGTCCTCTATCGCCACCTCGATGGGTGTGGAAATGATCTGAACAGTGACAGACGACAACAAGATTTGTAAAAGCTTTACCTACCTTGACTTCACATCAGTGATGTTTTTATGCTAACAAAACAAAAACGTTATTTCTGAGAACGAACTGATGAACATGCACTTGCCTCCTCTTTGTGGATGATGTTGATGCGTGTCTTGATGTAAGGGAAGGCGTGGGAGGTGGTGAGGATGGTCTTGCGCTTGAACTGCTCGTGCAGATCCCCGTGCGCCCGCCCGTCCAGGGTGAAGGGCGTGCAGTACACAAAACGCCGCAGGTTGTAGTTCTTGTCAAAGTAGGTGATGCGATCCTTCATCTCGTACGTGTCGAAGTACGGCTCCACATACGTGATCTGGATAAAGGCCTGCAGGACAAAAGATGGTTTCAGTTTCTTTTAGGCCGCGCTTCCAGGAACTTAATGTGAGAAACTAAATTCCATGTTAAATACACTCTCAACATTTTTATAACATAGTCATAACAGAAGATCTAAGACGCAGACATTTTCACAACTTGTTTCATCAGATGTCACAGCTCAGTGGAAATCACCATCTGCAGACACTGACCTTATTTGGATCCAGCTTGCACTTGTCCACTGGGTTGGAGTCTTTAATGACTTCTACCTGGTCCTCTCCAAATCGCTCGCCATAGAAACCCTGAGGGCAAGTGTAGCACAAGGCGTCGATAAGGTAAAGTACTTGAAGTATTTTAATTAGAAATGAGTCTCAGGAAATATGATCAGATCACATAACTTTTACCGCCACATATATTATGTAATAATGTTATTTCCAGGTATTTACCTCGAGCCTGTGAGAGATCTCTGCCAGCTTCGTGATGGCGGGCTCTTTGTACACAAACTCCTGCTCGTCTAAGTCGCCAAATTTTGAACCGTAAAATCCGACTCTGAAGTACGTACCAAACATCCTCTTCCCATCCTGCGAGCAGAGGAAAAATAATATTAATGCTGGAATTAATCAAGGAGTTAATTTCATGTGAAGTTCATCAGTTTTTTTTTTTTTCAAAAGCTGTCAAAATAAAACACTTTAGAAGAATGCTCATTCAAATCAGACACAGTGAAAACCGGAAACTTCAGATCATCGTCTGTATCATCCACAGAAATAATGTGAAGAAAACGTGAGAGAAAAAGAGTCGGCAGATTCTGCAAATATATCTAAGAACAGGGAGACTGTATAAAGATTACGCCAAATGACATTAAAATGCAAGATGGTGGCACCTCCTATCCAAGATCTGGGTTCAGCTTCACACAATAGTAGGAAGAGGAGACATGTCCACAGACCACAGTAAGTCCTCAGTTATATGCCTTTGATAAACAGTTTGCTTTCTCTGCTCAATGCAACAGTACAAAGCGTGTTTCAAGAACCGTTGATGGAAAATAAAGGTCTGAAAGAAATCAGCCACAAGAAGCTCCACAAACTTCAGATTTCCATCCGCAGACGAGTCGAACGTCTCACAGGAAGAAACAGTTTACACCAACTGCAAAAGTGCCACTGATTTAAAAGGCTGAGATTTGTCTAGTCAATAACAAGATCCAACCATCAGCAGGACGTAACAGCCTCTTTAAAATCACTCCTTTTTTTTTTTTTTTTAAATGGCACATTATTCAATATGAAAGATGCTTTTCTGAACTTGTATGTGCACATTTTGTCTGATTAGCTTCACACAGCAGCCAAGCCGAGCAAAACAAACACAACAAAGCGAAAGTTTCTCTGCACAGACGCTATTTCAGTCACAAAAGGTACAAATCCTCCACTCGACTGCAGCACAAAGATGATTTCAGCGCCAAGTCAATGCCCAAATTCTGCTCCGGGACTAGAAGGAATGGACAATCAGTGACGGGAAACTTCTCTTCTAGCAGGTCGTATAGACATGAACTCTGCACAATCAGATTCAGACTTCCTTCAGAGATTGTTATTCACACATGCGTTCCTTTTGGCTCGATTCAGTGGGCAGTGTGTGCAGTGCCCCAGCTCTGTGCGCTTTGACTGGGGCACTGACTGTGCACGTCTCCCTGGGTGTCTGCTCTGGGGATGGTTTACCCTAGGGGTGAGTGTGTGTGTGTGTGTGGCTGAGACATGGGCAAGCTGAGGACAATTTTTAGTCAAAGATAATGAACTCCTTCAACAAGGTTCAGGGCAAACCTTCCAAAAAGAAAAAAGAAAGAAAAAAAAGAAATGTCAGCAGCAGATTAAGAATCCCTGAAAACTAAGGAACTTACCACAAGACACAATTAAGTTAAGTGGGAAGGAAGGGTCGGCAACCAGGGAAATCAAAAAGGAGAAAACAGAACAAATTTTAATCAGGATTGGGTTCGTCCAGAGAATTTCAAAAACAACACAAACTAACACACAACAGCAAACGCATCTCTATTGATTTTAAAAAAAGAAAAGAACATTAGCTCATTGAGCAGGATCCGGACCATGCAAAGGTTACAAGGGAAACAAAAGTGAGCAAATAAAGATCCACAACCTTCAGACACACTGAAGTGCACCTGCAGTGCATTTGCAAAAAGAAACAAGGAGGCGTTCTTTTCAATTCATGCAACAAACCATGAAACTCTGGGGTTAATACTGTTAACAAAAGAACAGAATGGATGAAAAATAAACCAGGGGTCGATTTAGTTTGAGCTATTAAAAGGAAAGGGCAAGAATACAAACTGATCAAAATCAAAAGGGATAAATCAAGAGATCTTGAGATGAACCCTCTTGGGATAAGAGAAATATATATATCACTGCCTCAGGAATTTTGATTGTAGCTTCGACCCAATGCAAGTTTTCACCTTGTGTTTTGAAAAGATCATTCGATAGGAAACAATGACCCATGACGGGAGCAGGGAGGCTAACAGATACCCTTCAGCTAGAAACAGTGCACTGAAATCGAGCCCTGTGGTTGAAGATGAGATGAAGTGTGACGGTCGGCAGTGCCACTCAATGACACACCGACAGACAGACAGGAGATGAAGGTGGGGGGAGAGATGCGGATTGGGCGAGTGATGCATTCACTTAGACTCAGTGTCACACACTGTGGCTCCCATGCACAGCCTGACAACAGTCAGAAAACAAGCTCCTCATGCTCAGAGGAGGAAGGTGAGAGGAGAACAGGTCTTTCCCCAGTGGGGACAGACAGATGGCACTGTCCGTAGGTGTTAATGGAGTGGATGTATGTAACAAAGCGAAGAGAGTGACAGAATGCCCACTGCTGGCAAATGAAAAGATGAGTGTGAATAAAAAAAGGCAAATACAAAAAAAAACGTGAGCAGGGCCAAGCAGGAACCGATAATACACCTACCTCCCAGCCAGTACTCTGTGTGACAAAGAGAATACAGGACATGTGAACAAAAGCACACAAACACCCCCCTCGCACACACACACACACACACTTCCAGTGTGGCACAACACACGGCGAGGACCATGGGATCTTCAGTGAGATAAAACCAGGTTACCGGCTGTCGAGAACAGAGCAACTATCAAAAACGGATTTTGATAGATTTCACTTTTACGAGTTTGGGAGCCTTTAATCTGCCCACTCTTCACCACCTCAAGCATCCTCAGTCATACTTCACATGAGCTAAGTATATGTATACATATTGTAAGAAAATCTTTAAAAATGACTTTGAAAAATACTTCGCTCATTTAGCCTCTTGTAAAAATCCAGCAGCATTTCTGTGTGTGTGTGTGTTTGTTTGTGTGTATGTTTACCTGGTGAACTATTTTCCCAAAGGCTTCCTGTAGTTTACCATGAATGGTAGACAACTTTTTTGCGTCCCTGTTGGCTTCATGGACAGGGATCAGTACCTTGTATACTTCGTTTACTGCCTCGTACATTCCAGCCTGGAAACAAGAGCAGGGCAATGTGTGCAATGTCAACACCAGGGGCTGAAACCTGACTTCAGTATTTATATTTTAGGTGACAATTTAAGTAGAACACTAACACTAATGATTTTAAATATTCACTTAACAGAACAACAAACCATTCAGTCATTTTATTGGGATAGAAAACTGATATTCAGTTCAATTATTTTGTGAAATATGTCCAAACCATCTCTAAGCATTTAACAAGCATTCTACTCCACCTCCACTTCTTACCATGGAGAAGGAGGCAGCAGCCTGCTCCAGGAGTCCTACCAGACCGATCTCAGTGAAGTACTTTCCTGAGCAAATGCCCTCTTCATCGGGTGACACCACATCATCAGAGACTGCAGATTCCTCCAGCACGTTGGAGGAAATGTTCTGTGGTACACACAAACACCCCAGTGAAACATTTCCTGAACTGTGTAGTTGTGTACATGAGCCTATTCCAGGGGTCGAACATCATTACTACAGACGTCTTTACCTGGAAGGTGACACAGCCCACAGGCAGATACTTGCGGTCCTCCAGCATGCTTAGGTACTCTGCAACCAGAGCAGCGCTGTGCACGAGACACTGGGCAGCCTCGGCGTGGTTATTCCTCTCAGAGTGTTTTCCAGCCATGTTCTGGAGCCATGTCAGGCGCAAGTCTGGAGAGGTCTGGTAACCCTTCGCAATCCTGGATTCAAAGACACACACGGATTTTAAAGGTGCACAAATGACAGGCTTAAACTGATAATACTGCAGACACACTCCAGTAATCCAATGAGTCAGAATGCTTCTGTACCTGTACATGAGATCTATCAGCATCTCAGGATCTTCCTGGTGCTCCTTCATCTTCACGGTGTCAGAGAGGATCATGTGCAGGTTAAACACAAGGTCCTGGACCTGAAGGAATGATAAAAATAAGAATGTGAGATTGTGATTAGGCTGCTTCCCAGAGGTGTAGTGGAGACAAATAAAAATCAATACATTTAGAAAAGAATGAACAGGGGGATGCAGCAGTACCTGGTCTGGAAACGTGGTCTCCCTCAGCTCCAGGTCCTCCTCTGCGTACGTGAGGATCGTCTTTAGAGAGCGACGCAGGAACTCCTCATTAAAGTTCTGAGAGGTTCCCACAAGCGAGGAAAGCGACATGGTCACCTGCATCTTTACTCTTGCAAAATTCTGAAAAAGGAAGCGCAAAGACAGGCATGAATGGAACAACTGGTGTTTTGTCGGGACAGACCAAAGACAGTGTGCAGAGGAGACGCCCCTTCTCTCTTATAACCTCCTTTCTGCAGGAGGCTGAACTAGAACAAAAGAAATGATGCATGCACGAGCAATTGAGACTAAATTGCGTGAATGATTGCAGTGTTTGGGTTTGTACTAAATTTGGTGATGGAAAGTGAAAGAAAATAGTAAGAAATTGATACAGGGTTAGGGTTAGGTTTGATTTTAATAGCAGTGTTTTCAGAAGGTAATCTGAACAGTCTGTTCTCTAAATGTGCAGAGGACGTTACCTCTGGAAGAATGCGAGGTAGTGACTCTGGTACTCAACCGCCTCCGTAGATATACATTAGCAGTGCTATGATAGTTAAAACAACCGGTGGTAAATGTTTACTTTTGGACTCACATTGCCTATTTCAAAGTTTTGCCTCATGAGGAGGTAGAGAGAGGCACTGGCGTGGGCCCTGATGGTGCTTATGCTGCTGCTGCAGCTCCTCAGGAGTCTCAAGCACAGGTCAGCGCACTGCTCCGTCTCCTCCTCGAACAGCAGCTCAGGAAACTACGCAAGCAGAGAGAAATATGCAAACATTTGCAAGAGTCCTGTGAGAACCTGTTACAGTGAAATGAAATAAAGCACAGAATAACAGTCCAGTGGTCTAACCTTGGACACCAGTGCCCTCTGTGTGGCAAAGCAGTGCTGGAGGTAGAGGGCGCTCTGGTTGCAGGCCATGCTGTGGAGCAGCACCTTCAGTACCCCACCCAAGATGCTCTCCTTGGACTCAGTCACTGAAACCGTCTGGAGGAGGAGAAACACACATGCAGCGTGAGTAACTGTATGCTCATGACGACCACACTGAGGCCATGCTCGTATACCTGGACAATGATCTCCAATGTGTCAAGAATGATTATGTTGGCCTCTGTTGCAAGGTTTCCATCAATGAGGGCTTCGTGCTCCAGCTCTGCCCTGGTCCTACAATTGTGAGGCAGACGACAAAGTATTTATTTATACAATATATTCAATGAAATATTGCATTAACTTAAGCACCAATGTCATTCATGATTAATATAGTGTATCCATTTCCTCCTGCTGTCCAGGACTGAAGCTAAACACCCAGGATATGACCGTCCCTTTTTTGTGCATGTGTTGCTGAACAGAAGGGAAATTAGTGTGGTCCATCTCCTCATCCATTAACATGGAGAAGGCGGTCTTGATGCTTTGGCTTCACTTTTGTGGAACAGTCATCAAGTCCTTCCTTATATAACGTCTACATTTTCAGTCAGCGTTTAGCTAAGCTGTTGTCTGTACATGGAACGCGAGGGTTACTACACCAAGACTATACCTAGCTTTAGTATGAATATCCTCTTTATGTAATAAAAAAATAAGTCAAAACAATGGATACAGGTAGTATTGTCTTGTTTTTTTGCTCCAGCAGCAACCGCCGAGACGCACAATTTACAATCCCAAAAACAAGAAGCACACTGGTTAAAAAGCAAAAACAGACCCACTGCAACCACTACTAACCCTGAGACAGACACGGTTACCAGGACAGAGGGACTGATGGGAGGGGAGGGGGGTTCAAGGGTCAGAACCAGGATCAGGGGGTTTCTTTTGGTGCACTTATATGCATGTGTCGACGTAAGAGAGTTAAAATGGAGAAGAAATTAATTTGTAAAATTGCAGCACCAGTTGCTCACTAAAAATATAAGAAAGTTTTAATAACTTGTTCAAAGCCAAGTTCATCAATCAAATACTTCAATAACTTTTTGTCCATTTCAACTTTCTTTCCACATGCATGAAAATACACTATAAACCACGAACTTAAGCAGAGAGGGGATTCAAAAGGAGCACACAGCAAATGTGGAGCATACAATACCTGACTGATCTGTGACTCCTACATAAACACACAGCGACATGAGAGAACAAAGGGAAATTAACAGAAAACAAAGGCTGGAGCTGAATTTACAAAAGAAAAGAAAACTAAATTTTTGGCTTAAGACTTTTGTCATTGACAAAAATGTAAGAAGAAAAAACTTTATTCTTAGATTGTATAACCAGTTGGATTCTGTTCCTATGCAAATCCAGCAAAACATAAAAAACAATGAAAAATGAATGGGCTATGATGACATGATATTTTACAACACAGATGTGACAGAGATGCTCAGTGAAAGGATTAATGAAGGATCATTTTCACATCTTCTAAATGAAGTCCAGTTAAAAAGGGATTATTGATTATTCATTTATGCAAATGTGGAGCGGGAACGAGCCGATGGGGAATGAGACATTTTCAACAGATTTATGAAACAAGTGTTGCAAATGTTTCGGAACCCAAAAATGATTTGTCAACACATCTGAAGAAAATATTTATCTTGGTTTCTTTGTGTTATCTTAACATGTTTCATAATCAGGAAGAGTTTAAGCGTTAAAAGAACATACTTGTCCATCCTCTCGCTGTTTTGTCTCCAGTGGGTCATGTCTTTCCTCCACCGAAGGTTCTCCTGACTGCCGAAAGCACTGCCAGATGGACTGCGCTCTATAATAATAATAGAGATTTGTTTTTTGTTTTTTTTAAAGAATGATACTTTTTTTTCCACTCTGTCAGTGCATGTGTGGAGTGTGCGCCCCCTCACCAAGCTGTCCACGGCTGCGTCGCACCATCTCCTGTCTGGCCCCGATGCTGCCCAGTATGGCCTCTTCCAGCTTGGCCTTCATGTCTTTGGACTTCTTAAAGGTGAGGCTGTTCATTCGTTCGAACGCCTTCTTCCCCTGCATGGTGAACACAACATGGGCCTTGTATCCATAAGGTGGAGGATGAGTGAACGGACAGAGAATGCGGGGAAGCATGGAAGTTATTAGCGGCACGGCACACAGCAAGCAAAGCAGGTTAGAAGCACGAGAGAGAATGCGCGAGCGTTGCAAAGCAAACACCAAAAAACTAGCAAAGCAGAAACAGCTGGGATAATAAAATGTGTGAAGGGTTAACGCTGATTGTGGCAAAGAAAGTACTGAACTTGGATGACAAATTGTTTTGAAATATCTCTAGTGTAAAGCATTATATCATCTTAAATTAGTCTCTATTTGTTTGATTCTAAAAGGAGATACGACACTACAGGAGGGTATATTCTGAGTCCCTGACAGGAGCATCTTTTACATTGATGAGTGAGTGTCACTGTTGATGTTACCTTGTATTCGAAGCAGGAGACACAGAGGTGGAGAAGGTCCAGCAGACGGTTGAGCTGAGACACCGACAGGTCTGTGAACCACTTCTGCAGCACCAGCTCGTCTGCGTTCTTCAGCACCCACAGCAGACAGATGAGCAGACTCCGACTAGACTCGGCCGAGAAGCTTCCATGCTGACGACTCGCCTAGAAAGAAAACCCAGGAGTGGGCTATTAATAAAATGTTTTACAAGTATACAAAACTTATCTTACATTGAACTCGTCCCGAGCAGCGATTTACCTGCGAGTTGAGCAAGAAGCTGCTTGGTCGGGACATTGGTGAGGGGGTTGCAGTGCCTGCTATCGCCATGGCAACAGTCTGGCTAATTATACTGTTGCCCTCTCCTTCTGCCTCCTCTCCAGTGCTGCCTACCGCTGCCCCCTGGGGACATCCTGGTCGACCCCACTGGTTGTGGGACTCTAGTGGCACAAAAAAGATGGGAAATTTCAGACAAAAGAGCGGCAAAAATATTTTGTGAAATTATTATATGTTCAAAGTCCTGCTCCTGAGCTTCACCTGTAAAGTCATGGAGCTGAGGTAGCGATTCCATGATGATACCAATCAGAGGCAAGTAAAGCATGGCGACCCGGGCCTTGACCTCTGGATCTGCATAGCGCGGGTCAGAGTCGTGGCTGGACAGGAGGTTATGGACCACGCTCACTACTTTCTTATGAAGGCCAAACATCCTATTGTGAAAAGCAAATAAGAAATAAAAGCACAAGCAATGAAATATCTGCTCTGTGTTATTAAAGGACAGTGAGTGAGAGAGACTGAGAAGCTGCTCACATTAAGATATGGCTCTATAGCCATAACTCAGTCCCGTGCACTTATTTACAAGCCACTGTGCATGCAGGCTTATCTCGCTCCAACAGAGTCAGAGGCTTTAAAATAAATCTCTTTTCTTTCTCTACAATACAAAGTTTCTTTATCACATTCGGGCACACATTCATTAAAGAGACATGTATTCTGATCCCAAAGCTCATAGCAGAGCTTCTCCTGTGTGACTTCAGGTTCCGAATCATACTAACCCCTCATTGTCCGGGTCCAGTATGACAGACAGTTCTGAGAGCACCAGTCCAGCCAGATAGTGTTGCTCTCTGAAGGGGACAGACAGCTCAAACATGTTGGCTATCTTCTGGTCCTGGACGTGTGTGGAGAATCCAGAGCTCTGTGACGAACAAGAGAAGTCACAGACAATATTAGATCAAGATGGACGCCATTAAATCTTTAACATTCTAATTGGGGAATATTTGTATTCTTAGAAAAACCAGACTGGACAACAATAATAATGTATGGCCTCTCTCCAGTTTCTTTCTGTCTGACCTGTGAAGTTGCTGAGGAGACGGAGGGGGAAGGTGAGGCAGGCGGTGTCAGCAGGCTGCAGGGCAGGTTGAGGGTGACATAGTGTTCATGGCTACAAATGATTCTCAGGAAATCAAGCCTCAGAGACTCCAGGTTGGGGTTCTGCAGTGTGTAAAGCTTTGTGGACACCTGGAGAGAAGAAGTGACTCATATATAAATTGTAAGACTAAAAATACATCCAAAAAATGAAATATATATTTCAGAAATGTACCTGTTTCCAGTATGCCCTGACGAGGGTGAAGACAAAGCCTCGGTCCATCACTGACAGTAAGTCATTGAGAAAAAAGGCCAGACTCGTGTTCAGTCTCTCCACAAGCTCCAGGTCCTGAATTTATTAAAAAAAAAAAAAAAACAATGTTCATGAAGATGATTTCTTCTTTAGAAGACTGTGAAGGCCAATAAAAAAAACAAGGGACTGGATAGATATTTGACTGGCTCATTAGTTACCTTCTGGAAGCGAGACACAATGTCCCCGGCGATGGTGCTGACCAGCGCTGTGATGTCATCCATGAAGCGCTCTGGAAAACGGTTCTTCCTCGGAGACTCGAGGCGTTCGGTGAAGTAAAGGTGGTGGATGATGCTCTTCACCTGTGATTAAGGTATTCATTGTGATATAACATGAAATGTTGTATTTTACATAAATCACACATTAAGTGGTGATGCCTCTCACCATGAGCTCAAAGAAAAACCAGGCCTGCTGCAGAGCGCCCTCCCTGACGCTCCCGCTGCTCACCACCCACTGGAGAGCCAACTCCTCATGAAAGAGCTGAGAAGGAGAAGACAAACGAGGTTGAGAGGGACAGAGAGGGAGAGGAAAACAGGAAGCAAAAAAGGGCCAGAAAAAATGTGAAGCATTTGAAAACACATCCCTCGACATCTGCACTTTAAATACAGGTGGAGCTAAGTATTTAATCTGAATTAACATTACAAAAAGTTTTTTTTACAAATGAGGGATTCATATCTTGCAAACTATTCATGTGTGTTTTTAAGTGTCACTTCGGCTCTCTCCTCCTAAACCTCAAACTAATTTGGTGGATGTGTCAGGCTTAAAAACCCAGAAGATTAAACAATGATTAAAACCCCCAACCTTCACCCACCAGATACTGAAAATGTGATTAAAGACAAAGAGAGGTTAGGTCACAACTCCAAAAATATTTGGTAACAGACACATTAAATTATAAACATGAACACGTTTAAAGAAATGAAGAAAAAATCCACACTTACCACCATGCAAATGGGACTATTAAGTAGCATGAACACACTCTCTGTACCTTCTCTTTGTTACATTGGGAGAAGACAATCTTTCTTTTGCATGGAAACAGAATTCATTCTTCTTCATTCCTTAAGTATTGTGCATGATTCGCATTCATTTCAGTGTGCATTGTTAAGCAAAACCAGCATCCAACACAGTCTGGCTAACACGCTGACTCTCGACCTGTCTGGAAAGTCTTCCTTTATCTTGTTTTATATCTACATATATAATGTATGTGTTGCACAGGGGAAATCTCTGAGCGACGCCCCCACCAGAGGGCAATGAAAAGCACTAAAATCTTAGTATGAAGAAATCCCTTCACTAATTGTTTTCTAGTGACTAAATAGCTAACTATGTGTAAACCTAGTTATAAAGTAAACACTGGTGGCTTTATATAAAGCCAGACGCTCAGACTTCCCAGATTGTGTGTTTACTACTACCCGTAACAGTCATTGTTAGCCAGACTGGGACCACAACCAGCATTCATGTCACATCACGTCACATCCAGCATTCGACAAGACTCCACGACCACCAAATACGACATCAACCAACCAAGAGGCTCACATCCACAGACAAGACAGGTGAGAAGGCGATAAACAGAAGTGGGCAGGGTTTGGCTCCTCCCCCAGCGCAAGTGGCTCTACCTTTTTTGTGGGTAACCGTCCTGTTAAAGTTTGCAAGAAACTGGCGCTCTCAGTGTGCGAAGACATGCGATTGCCACAGCGCTCCATGGCCTATGGATGGAATGAATGGAACGGTGACAACAAGGTTAGTGGAGGAGCAACGAGGTGAGGTTGCCCCTTTTTCCCTCAGCACAGAGAAATGTGTCTACAGGGGGATCCCACACACACACACACACACACCTCACACATGAAGAAACATGTGAAAGACACAAAACAGTAAGACACGTGACATATGTAAGATACAGGCTATAATCAATGTATAGATCCATAATCTATAACAGTCAGACACATCTGTATGTTTGAAATTCTCAGATGAGGGATGCACAATTGCTAATCACGGGTCATGACATCATTTGGAATAAGAACAATTCATTTGTTTTGATGCAACCAACTGTGCCATTCTGCATCCCTCAAGGTGAATACATTACTTCAGAAACAAACAAAAAAAAAAAAACACTCGAAATTATAAAAAGTGATGATATTGCTAAATAAATTAGCAAAATGTTCAGTGGCAAGATGATGCTTGACGTAAGCTTGTTGAATTCAAAGTGGGGATTTTCAAATTTGATCGTGAATTTTTCATATTCATAATCCTGCATGTGTGAAATAGTTAATAATAAAAGCTTACGTCATGACAACTTAAAAGTGACAACATCATGGAGATGAGTGGTGAAGCAGACAATGACCTCACATGTACACACCCGTTCACACTCACAGATACACCAAGCTGCAGTGACAGAGTGAATGCTATGAGGAGTTAGTAGAATGCCATGCAGGGATGCCTAGTGTGGGGTTAAAGCAGTGAGAGTGAAGAGTAAAAATGAAAAAAGGAAATAAAATGAATGCACAAAGTGAATCTATTCTGCTGGTGAAGGGGATTTCCAACACTGCCCTTTTTCTCTCTCAACATCCTTTATGCATAAAACAGCAGGTTAGCTTGGCACGAAAAGGGAGGGAGCTCAACAATGTCTGAAGTTTTTCCAATTTCAATCCGGCGTTGAAAAATGTGGAGTTCAGATTGTGTGTTTTTTGGTAGGCGATGAGAAAAAGAGAGGTGTTAGGGATGATTTGTGAAGACGGATGACGCCTGAGACTAGCACGTCAGGTAGTGGGTCATGGAGGCGGCTGTGACTCCCATGTGTGGGAACATGGGAGAGTTGTGTTGTTATTTTACCAGAATACTGAAATATTTTTGCAGTTTTGGTCTTTTTTTGTCCTAGCCCATACTGTCCATGTTGTTAATGGTTCAAAATGGGGATAGTCATGTCACTGGAAACATTAAGACAATTTGTAAAGAAACAAACTGGACATCCTCCCCACAGATTATCACTTTCTCATCAATAACTGGTAAAGTACACAAATAAACCAAAACTCCAAATATCCCAGTATCCCTTCAAGGTGAATTGGGTGAGTTCTTTTTTTGCAGTGAGGCAAAGTGGAGGACGGGGCATTCATTAAACCACCTGCATGGTTTCTGGAGCAGACCCAGGGCTGGATCCCCAGGGAGCACTCTTACAGCCCATGGTGTGCACCCACGAGTTGGAGCGGTCTAAGCCCTACAGGTGCCAAGGTCAAAGGACACAGGGCAGGCAGGAGGCAAGGGAATAAGCGAGCAGCACGGGGGAAGGAGGAGGGAAGGCATAATGACACGTTACAAAGGTTCTGAGGTCAGTACTGCTGGAAGATGCAAAGGGCCAGAATAACAGTCAGCTGTCAGTCCAAATCATCACCACAGAAGAGCAAAGCACACATGGGTTCTCTCTCTCCCCCTTTCTCTCCCTGTGTTAGAAGTAACTCCCCCTCCCTCAGAGACAAGAGAAGAAAGGTTTAGTTAAGTATTAGCAGCAAAGGGCACGTTTAACAAACAGGGGGCTGCATCCAGCACATCGCGGTTAAAAGTACAGCAGGACCATTTGAAAAGCACATTGTTACATCATTCACTCGCTGTTTCATTAAAGACATTACAAATCATAGCAAAGGAAATGCACAACAACAGATTGATAACATCAAATAAATAGGAACAAAGAAATAAAATTGACACTATTATGAGATCTATGACTTTTTAAACAATAAGTTGCTGTATCTGCCCAGAACATCTGTTTGACTTTCACAACTGGCACACACTGAGGATGGTGTGTGCTTGCCTGTATATGTCGGTGTCAGGTTGCTGTTACAGCGGTTAGAGAGATAAGATGTCCAGGGCTTATGTTTACGCATTGGCTATACAGTTTACTAGTTGATAAAATGGGCCCCTGGGTCGCTGCAGTGTCATCACCTCACAAGAGTCAGAAATCTGTCACAAATCAATGAGAGCCGCTAGAATGTCCAAATATTTGACACTGATATCTGACACGCATTTGCAGTGTGCACATCATCATATCGTTTCTATAACTGCTGGTCCTGTCCGCGTTCAGATCATGTGTAACGCTGAGTGTGTCTTTTAACCTTGAACGCGAAATTGTCTGACCTGAGACAAAAAGGAGTTGCAGTCTCAAGTGTAACCGCAGACACGGATTGATGACCTTACCTTGCTGCCGATGATGGAGCGGACCTCGTCGTCAGGAGAGGTGGGAGTGCCGGATATGTCAGGGTTGCTGTTGCTGAGGCTACGGGAGCGGTTGAGGTTGAGGCTGGCGGGCCGAACCGCCGAACGAGCCATGGTGGCATAGTGAACCGACCCGCCCAACCCTCCAGGGCCTGGGACAACACAGTCAAAGGAAAACAGGACAAGCGGGATGAGATGGACATTATTACTACCAAGCAATCAAAGGAGTGAGATTATGAAGGTGCATTTGAACTCTGCTTTGTTGAAAATGGTCATAGTGTTTATTGGTTAAATGTTCTAAAGAGGAGACTAAAGGTCCTTCTAAGTGTCATTTGTTTAGTTTAGCAAGTTGAAAGGATGAAAAGAAATGGAATTCCAAATTTTTTAATGGGAAAAAAATGGAAAAAAATTGTGTAAATCAGTACAAATCAGTTGCCAGTGGATATTTAAAGCTAATACAGGTCCTGCAGGAAATTGTTTCCGTCAGACGAGACACTCTTTAACTATCATGGAAGAAGGAATGCACATGGATTAGAAATGTACAGCAGTGGACCATAGCTACCTGTTGAGGATGAGTTGGTGTCTGTGTTGGGTGGAAGACAAAATGGATGTGGGAGGGAGAAAAAAGGAAAAGATAAAAAGAAATTGGAAAAGAAAAATTATGGCAGGCAGGTTTGAACACAGACACCCATGGAGGGTGAGCTGGTGGTTGGATGAGGTCAACTTAGTGGAGAAAACTGAAGAGTTACAGATGTAAGTAAAATTTAAAAAAAATCATGAGGAGGCTTAGTCGTATTGATTACCTGGAGATGGAGAGTTGGGGTCAGTGCTCGGCAAGCGGAAGACATAGTGGATGTAAGAGGACAGCAGGCTGTTGCGGCCATGCATGTCCTGGCTGGTGTCCAGGTACTTGTGAAGCCGGTTCACGATGGATGCCATGACCTCAAAGGAAGCCTGTCCCAGATTCACTAAACACACACACGCCCACATAAATACACACACACACACAGGGGTTGAGACAGGGGCAAATTGATACAACAAAACCTCAGATGTGAAGAAAGAGCAGAGCTGATAATCCACATTATCCACCAAAAACATTCTTAGCAAAAATATATGGCATTTCTGTCTATGTCTAAGTGCCTGTGAATATTTTTGGAATACTAATGATCAGCTCAGGGTGAAATATTATACAGTAGCATACCTATCTGTCCAGCGATGACCGGTGGCCGCACTACCAACAGAACCAACTTGTCGAGTAGGAGGTGAAGGAATCGAACCACCGGCTCCAGCTGGGACGAGTTCAGAGCCGCAATGCTGGACTTGAGCTCGGCCTCCAGGTTGTTCTCCATGATGCGCATGTCTCCTATTCTGACTGGGAACATGTGCTCATCCAAGGCATGAACCAAGGCAAAGAACTTATCGAGGTATTGGTCCTAGAGTGAGAAAGAACAGAGAAGCATTCGACAGCAAATGAGAACAGAGAGGGGGAAATATTCTAGTAAAATAAATGCAATGAAAAGGAGGGTAGGTACATGTTTAAGTTAGAGAAAGATGAAAAGGGAAGGCAGTCAACAAACAAAAGTAAGCTTGGATCTACTCATCTGGAACTCTGAACCGGCAAGTTGGCTCACCGAGCAGAAAGCGCAAAGCGAACATGACTACAAGAACACAGAGACCTAGCGAGTCTAATCTAAACCGGGGGCAGTGATTTATGAGCACATTAGTCCCAGTTAGGCTCCTGTAGACCAGAGTCCAGCCCTCCACACCGCAGCCGACACAGAGATGGAGTAGACCTCAGTAAAAGCGTGGTGAGGCGAACCGCACCCAGTAATGAAGTGGTGCTGGAACAGGAATTCCGGTCTAAACGTGGCTGTAGTTTCTCTTTACTTCTAAAAGGAATTTGAATGGTTGTGTTTGTGTTGTGCAATTAAATGAAATACAAGAACACAGCTCAATTACCTGTGTGTGTATGGCTGAAACAGACACCACTTCCACATTGAATACTCCTCGATGGTTATCCACCCATTTCATCCCTGGGAGAGGAACCTAGAGGACAACAATACAGAAATTTAAACCATGGGGAACAGGCATGATGTTGATGCTCTGCCGGACACAGAATCTACTCATAATAATAGAAGAGGAAATGCTGCTGCAGTCTTTCCATCTAACCCCAATAAACATTTAATGAGTTCAAATAATGTTGGAAAATCTTTGGCACATGGTTATCATCATAAATGCCCTTTTTAATATATAAAATATTCATACAAAATTCCATTTGCATTTAAAAAAAAAGCATCTTACATCAGGGGAGAGAACTGAGTAGGACTGTGGTGGTTTTTCCAGAGACACAGGGAGACAGAAGTGTCCTGTCCGCAGACGCCCGTTCTGCAACATGGGGATCCACTACAGGGAGAGCAGGAACATGTAAGTCTCAAATAAATATAGACAAGAAAACATTTTTATATCAAATATTGAGTCCATTGTGTGATTTTGAGTGTTTGAAAAGATATTCTGTCATGTTGGATCATCCAAACTAATCTTTTAGCATGCCAGAGTAACAGCGAGAGTCAAATTGCTGTCACAGTGACTGTTACACACCGTGTATCCCACAGGGGTCTCCAGGGGCGTGTTCTGCTTCTGCTGGCAGCTGACATGGTAAAAGGTGAAGAGGATGTGGTGGTGGTCCGACAGGGAGGCAGGCAGCTTGATCTTGATCTCATCGTGAAAGTCAGGTGATCTGGCGACAGCAAATATTTTCAGAAATTCAAGACTAATGTAAAAAAAAAAAAAAAAACAAGAGAAAAGCAGCTTGGTCTTTATTAAATTATTGGCATAGGCGACCACACTGAATAGATTTAATGGAGCTATGTGGACAGTTTCCGTTCAGTGTAACGTGGCCTCAAATATGCAAAAATATGTAATATACTGTCTCACAAACGAGAAAAGGTTCAGTGGGGAAGTCAGTCCCATCAAGATATAAGTCCTGAAAAAAAAAACTAATTAACCACTCTAGAAAAGATAATGGTCTTTTAGTACACGGTACATTTGAGCTAAAAGCATTAAAGCTGGTAGCTTTCCAGATTTACAAGACAAATTAATCAACAGAGCATTCACTTTTCTCCCACTTACCTTTAAGGACCTGATAAAATAAACACTGTGCCATTTCTGGGCAAAACATACACGGTAATTGACCATTAACTTATAGATGTCCTCGTGCATGATCTACCTCGTCACAGTGGTATATTATTCGCAGGTTGATTAACTTTGGCCTTGAATGTTTGACCCTTCAGTGTCAAATGACACACCGCTGGGTGTCGTAAAAAACACCTAATAGAGGCGATAAAATATTAGAGACCCCTCAACTCTTATGTACAGACGAACAAAACTCAAGGACACCATATGACAATAACCAGAAGGTTGACTCTACTCTTCCTTTAATGAAAGCCATCAAAATGTAGGGTAGTGGAGGTATAAGAGAAGATGTCACAATAAAGTTGATTTAAAAGGGAACATCTCTGAGTTTAATTACGATCAACCACACGAGACAGAGCAGGTCGGCTTTTCAACATCTACAGGTAACACCACACTGCCAAGCTAAGCCATTAAATAAATCATATTGTGATAAGTACATAATGGTAGACATTAAACAGACAAAGAAAAAAAGACGTATGTTTTTGATATGGAGATTTCTGGATTTTTGTATTAATCTAATTTCACCCAGTTTTCCAGAACAAGTTTTACACAAGTTAAATTGAGGAGTTTTAAGACCCTTTTAAGACCATAATGAATTTAATTTAAGACCTATGTCAAGTATGACAGATGTGATGGAATACCGGAATCCCAGATTTAGACTTCCACATAATTAAAGGTGAGATGAACAAGCCAAGGAGAGAATAACCCTCAAAATGCCACATTATCTTACAGACTACAGAGGCAGTGGGTTTCCACAGGGTTTCAAACAGATAAGCAGAGTGGACTGACATCACTTCTGGCCCAGTTATCAGTTCCACACTGGTGCTGTTTGAAGTTTTATTTCAGCATGTTCACATAAGTACACGGGCACACAGCAAACTATGCATGCTGCCTAAAAAAGTCCCAAAAACAAGTGATGTCAAATAAACATAAACATAATTAGGACCACCCTAGATGAATTTAAGACCTATGATGTAATGTTTTTTTTCAACATATGCAACACCATGCCTGCAGCAACTCTGTATCAAAACCACCAAAAACAATTGACCTACCTGTTATGGTACACCACAGCAGTGTAGGCCTCTTTCGAGAAATCGGAACAACTGGACTTCCCAAATATCACCTGGGATAATAAAAACAATACAGTTGTTCAGGGACACTTGAGCTCTATTGAATGAATGCCTGTCTCTGAAGCTGTGTGTTGATTAACATTCACACAGCAGTAGAATGAAGCAGTGCTGTTTTAATGCACTACATAAATCATGTAAAATAAAAATTACAATGCTAACACATTCATCTAAGTCAGAACACTTGTGGTATGGCTGACGACACACACACATTTTTGTGGTGACATACCGGCATAGCATTGTTAGGATCCTCTCCATTCATAAATTGCACTTTCACTGTAATGTTGCGGGCGGAGCCTTGACGGTTGGCGAAGTTAAGACTTTGAGGGTTCACATAAAGCAGATTCCTGAAAAACACAAAAACATATGAACACAAAACAAGGCACATCATTAATTATGTAATGGATAAAGGATACACAAGTGAGATTGTTTTCCTGATTATTTCAGAGGAAAAAGGACAAGTAACTACCTCAGTCGGTCCAAAAACAACTTTTTTGTCATTCTCATATCTCACCAATCAACTCGAGGGTTAAAACATATCAACTTGAATTTAAGAGTTTGTTTCATTGCAGTTGTTTTGCCAGCACATTTCATGTTAAACAACTATTACTTCACTGCTGGGAAGGAGGCGGTGTCCCCAGAACTGGATGTGCCAAGTGACCTGGGATCAGCTGGCAAACCACAATGACGTAGTGGAGTCAGTGGGGTCGGCTCCACTGAGACCACAGCTGGAACCACAACTGACAAGGAAGCGTGGGAACCGCTCTTCTCTGATGATTGGAATTTCTCCTTCTGTTACCCATCATTTAGCCTGGACTTAAAATGGGTGGATGAACTTAAACTTTAAATCCTCAGATGATTTTGGCATGAAAAAGCTGTATCATATGAGCATTAATGAAGTATCACTGATACAACGCTTCATCTCATCAGTTTAACTGATCAGGGCCCATGAACACAAAACAAACTCTGCGTCACAGAATGCTAATGGGACATTTTCAATGCACACATACTGCAGGAACCCATTTTGAAAGAGTGCAGTCTGTGTGGTCATAGTTTTTTATATCACATATGGACACGTTTATTTCAGCTGGAACACAAGCAGTAAGCACTGCCAAAATATAAAGTATAAATATTTATATTCCTATTAAATTTTATATCAAGACATTTCAGTAATTAGTTCCTCCTCCCTCTCAATGGTTAACACATTTCAGCAACACTGCACGTTTGCTTAAAACCACTTACGAATCCCCATAAAAAAACTGGACAGGAATGATCCAATAAATCCAAATTACATGATGAAAAACACCAGTACACCATCTTATTCATGCGATCATTCAATCAGCCAATCACGTGGCAGCAGTGCCAGGTCAGGAGCTTCAGTTAACCCTCATTTCCAAGATCAGAATGTGACGCTAGTGACTTCTCACATCAAGCACCCTTGGATAATTTCATATCCGAAGCTCAGCACAGTTCTGAACGCAGTTATAGTGATAAATGTCAGTTTAGCCAGTTTGCATATAATCATCTGGGTCTGATCTCCTTCACTGGACCACACTGGCCAAAAACTAAAACGGACCCTATGTGAACACACAAACTTTGTCAAGTGTTAGAATGGGAGATTTACAAAATAAATTTGCTGCAAAAATTGTTGATGGACCACAGTCTCAAAGAATCAATCTAAAGAGATTAAGCCATGAAGAACAGAGGCTGATTTGCGAGCACAGGGAAGCTCTCCCCAGTATGAGTATAAAGAGCTTGGTGGGTGTGTACTCTCCAGTTCTGGTGGCATTAAAATATTACACGAGCAATGACAAACCTGAAAAAACCCAGATAAGGCTGAGCAATAAAATCATGATGATGAGTACACACTGTCCAACCTCTCACATCATTCATGTCCAGAAGCTCCACCCTGGCACAGATGTCAGGCCCCCCCACACAAAGATGGAGGGAGAAGGAGGGCTCGGTGCTAGGCTGATTCAGCAGGATGCTAAATCAAACGTGAGAGCATTAATTACACACAGCCTTATCAATCAGAGCAAAGTGTGTGCAAGGTTATAAGGTTTGAGATTGATCAGGCTGACGATCCATCAAAACCCAGTGATGGCCATTGTTGGCATTCTGCTGATCAGCTAAAGCTCTGCACTATAGATGGGGAACAGTGTGGGGCAGGGTGTGGTATGGAGAGGGGATTGGGGTTAAATGGGCAGTTGGGGCGGGGGGTGTAAATGTCATTTGCTCACTGCTGTGATTTGTTTGTTCAGGAGAGGGAGGGCTTCGGGGGGATTTGGGAGGAGGTGGGGTAAACTGCTAAAACATAGTAGGGTTTAATGATCAGCTAATCCCCCCCCCCTCTACAGACGGGGTGGTATATAAAACAGAGCAGCCTGCAGCTCTCACATCGTTTAAACAGCGAGAACGTCCATGTTATAAGCAGAGGGAGAGAAACCGGCTCAGAGAGGAGGAAGCCAACAGCGGTGCAACAGGGTTACTGTCATTCCACGACCAAGGACTGGACAGTGAAATCAGGATGAGGCTGTTGTGTCTGTTGCTGCTGCTTGCCAATTTGACTGCTGCCGTCCCTTTGGAAACCTCAGGTAGCGAAACCACCTTGCAGGCCACGCAGCATCCCCACGCCTTATCCACAGAATCAATCCCAACTGAAGCCAAGTCACGCTTTGCCATGCTGGATGACGTCCGACTGCTTGCAAACGGCCTTCTCCAGCTGGGCCAGAGTTTGAGGGAATTCGTCCACAAGACCAAGGCCCAGATCAACGACATTTTTCAAAAGCTGAACATTTTTGACCGCTCCTTCTACCAGCTCTCCGTTGTCACGTCAGAGATCAAGGAGGAGGAGGAGGAGCTGAAGAAGACCACCAACTTCTTGAAGGCCAACAACGAGGAGATCAGGAACTTGTCGCTGGAGATCAACTCTAAGATCAATGGCATCATGCACGAGCGCATGCAGCTGCAGAGTAAGGTGGGGAGCCTGGAGGAGAGGCTGAAGGGATTGTCACAGAGCATGGTCCCTGCTGACCAGCTTAATGAAATCACAACACTCAAGGTAAGTGGCTGTTAAGTGCAGTTCAATTACGGGTTGCTTGTTCAGGCCAATATGAAACTGCATAAAGTTTCCTCAAAGGTTCCAACTCTACGTTTGACTTGTTGAAATACAGTCACATGGTTTATCAAATTGTGCTGATGTATAACTGAACAACAGAAGCAAGTAAACTCATTACTATTGTGTTTGCATTCAACTCATTTATGAAGTAATATGACAACATTTGAAGGGAGAGATGATGAACTATTTTTTAATGGCATTTTCAGGATGTGATTGAAGCACAAGAGAGAACAATCACCAACCTGCTGGAAGCCGTGAAAGAGCAGCACGATCAACTTGACCACCAGAAAATCAAGATTAAAAACCTGGAGGAAAAGGTAGGAAACCATTTCCGAAGTGTATACTACATTTTGTCTTTAAAGTGAAACATCCTATTTCTCTGAGAATAAATTCTGTTTTAGGAATATTAGGAATGATTCTGGTGTTCTCACACAGCACATCCATTTGCATTTTCTTCCAGCTAAACTATGACAGTTTTCAAGATACAGTCGATAAGCCAGTGGCTTCAGATCCTGCAGATCAGAACATGTTTGAGTATCTGACAGAGAACTCAACAGGCGTGGACACAAACGGTAAAATGATTTAATTATTTTGCATTAGCTGCTTTTCGAAAATGTAAAATATCCTAAAATAAAAAAATGTGGATGTATTAATGTTGGTACTGCGTTGCAGATCTCCCTGTGGACTGCAGTGAGCTGTATAACAAAGGAGAGGCAAACAGTGGAGTGTACGTTATCAAGCCAAACCGATCGGAGCCATTCAATGTGTATTGTGAAATGGGTTCAGGTAAGAGAGACAAGAGCGTTTCAAAGTTTCAGCGAAAGCATCAAAATACTGATTTTGTGTTCAAAGCCATTGACTAAATAATTCACATCCACCTCTGGGCAAGGAACAAAAGGTTATCAAGCTAGACAGCCACAGGAACACGTTATCAAGAAGGGCAGACACAGGGGTGGATAGCCTATTTACACGTTCTACGATAAGCTCCCTGATCCCTGAGTAAATGCGTGCCTGACTTGTGCCCCGACTTGAAATACTTCTCATCCACTCGACAGATGGTGGCTCAACTGTCATCCAGCACAGGATCGATGGTTCGGTGGATTTTGACCAGACATGGGAGAAATATGAGGAAGGTTTTGGAGATCTAGAAAGTGGGTACCTTATTTGAAATTTGTGTTACACTCTAGAAACGTACTCAAAGGGAGTATTATCAAAATATACGGTTGTGCAATAGGCACTCATACTGTGTGGCAGAACAAAATAATAATCTTATTTGAGAGGAATGGCCCTTGCAGCCATGAAGTTAAGCTGCTCTGCTACTTAACATGTCTAAGACTCAGAATAAGATGCATGACTGAAGTTCTGCTGATTTAAAATGGATAATTTTATAAGAAAAATCATAATACCAGAAACGTTTTACGATTCTGTGCTTCTGAAATGTTTATGCAAGGTTAAATCATGTGTGTTTAACACAGAGGACTTCTGGCTGGGTTTAAAGAAGATCTACAGTCTTGTACAGCAGGGAGCTTACGTCCTGCGTATTGATTTGGAGGATTGGAAGGAGGAGATCCACTGGGCTGAGTACCTTTTCTCATTGGATGGTCCCTCCAATGACTACACCCTTCATGTCAGCCATTTCTCTGGTGACCTGCCCAACGCCATAGCCAACATAACCGGCATGAGATTCGCCACAAAAGACAGAAATAACAATAACTACCAAAACATCTCCTGCACGCGCAACAACACAGGTAAGGGATTCTCAAGCTGCTTCTGCTGCAATAATCCAAATCATACAATGAATTGCCAAAATTTCTAGGCACGGTCATGACACAATGTTTAACTTATGCCTGTTCTCTTGACCCTCTGGCAGGTGGTTGGTGGTTCAATGACTGTGGAGAGACCAACCTTAATGGAAGGTATTCGTGGCTGAGAGCAAAGGGGCGCTCAGTAAGGAGGAGGGGCATTTACTGGAAGGCAGGGACGGGGCCATCTTACTCCCTCAAGAGTACCAAGATCACCGTGCGACCAGACCAAACTCCAAAAACCTCCTGAAGCCCGCAGCTCACACCTTCTTCTCTCCACAACACGGCTGACATCTTCCATAAATATCAGTTAAATGTAGCATGCAAGCAAAGTAATCATGCATGGCAATGAGACACAATTCTTCACGTATATACAACATTAAGCCAATTGCTTCCTGATACCATTCAGCCACAGGCTGCTGCAGAGTCCGACTAACAGGCCAAAAAATGTCAAAAAATGCTGAACTGTCGCAACAAATGCCACATAGGTCGTTAACCTATTGGATCTGACCCAGCAAGGAGAGTACAATCGTCATTTTGCAACACCTGCAGTCACTTGCAAAATGGACATATTGATCCATAATCAGCCTGATTTAGTGCTGGCTGCAAAATGTCACTACAGCAGTGGGAGAAAAATCTATAGGAACACAATCTTGTCCTAAAAACTTAGTTTTGTGAAATAGTCAAAAGTTCATTTCATTTTGTGTGATGAGAACTGTCTTGCATGTTATGAAGACACACAGACAAATACTATAAGGTTACTACATGATGCATGCAAATAGTATACTGAATGTAAAATTTCTAGGAAAGTACAGCAAAATAACTGTCCATTCAAATGAATGAGGGCCTTGCTTTACCCAATACACATATTGGAGATACAAGCCTTGGGCAGCATACTACAAAACTTTTCTTTTTGTTTGTTCTATGCTTTTTTTTTTTTTTTTTACTGTGTAAACTATTTAAACCATGTACATGCTATTATACGATTTATGCTGGTACTCATTTACATGTATTTCTTATGTTAGTGAGTCATATTGACTCTTTTCTATGATTTCAACTGTACTGCAAATGTACCTCATCCTCACTTGTAACCCAGACAAGCAGCTATGTGCTCTAAAAGTCATGTTGACAAAATAAAAATCAATGTGACCAAACACTGAACTTCATGTCTGGACCAAATGAATTGTCACTGTGCCTACTGCTTTAAATCTAGAGTGTATGACTGTGACATATCAACCAAGACCTTTCCATTCAACACCAGGTCAGATGACTTCACTTTAGTTAATCAGTGCCGGATAAAGCTCAGCAGCATTTAACCTGGTGTCTGTAGTGACGCTTGCCCTGGTGCTTATAATCAACCCAGTGATTGGTTAACCAGAGCGGATACGATGGAATTAGATTAGGGTATATAAACTGGAAGTATGACAGAGGCCATGGTAGACGGTGTTACACATCGTACTTTGATTTCTTAACACCAGCATGTGGAGGTCACATGGCGTAGTAGCAGTTCCCCAGCTGATTAAATCATGAAAGGAGCTAAACTAAAAGCGAAAGCGATTGTGTGTGACGATGCAGGTGAGACAAGGGTTCTGCACTAAAGAAAGTCACACTGTAACATATATATATATATATATATATACACACACACACTTGTATCAAACCATTCTACTTATTCTCGTATTACATTTCTTTTCATGATAGAATGATTAAACAGATGTGATAATGGGGGTAAAAAAAATTCAATGCTATCCTTTCACCCCATCCAGCTTGGTCTGTGCAGTGGATGAATTGGATGTCTGGTATTGGTTAATCCACAATGGGAAGGCTGTTATCTTCAAACAAATAAGACCTGCGACTGTCAGAAGCCACATCTGGCAATATGAACGACCTTGATAAAAAAGCACTGGTGCAGATGGAATATTTACACAGCGGTGGACATAGAGCCAACAGTCAGGTCATCACAGTGCAAGGTTTGAAAGGTAAAACACTAACACGTCTTTTCACATACTGTGGGTATTGTTTTCCCATACCTGTAAGTGGTGTTTGGCACGTAGACATCCCTTGCAGGGAACTCCAGGATCTCCCTGGTGGGACGCACCCTACTGTCTGGGTAAGGTTTAACTTGATGGAGGTCAGGGGTCAAGCAATAGTGGGGGTTCTCTGGAGCTGGAGAAATATCCAACTTCAACTGGGCTGTGGTGACAGTCACAGAGGGCCGAAGGAAAGGAGTGAGAGTAGAGAAGTAAAGTAAATCACAGGGGCGTCAAATCATCAAATGTTGAACTGTGTCAATTAATGTTGAAATTTGTACCTGTGATGGGTCTGAGTCTCCTCAGAACCGAAGACGGTCTCCTCATATCTGCTAGGAACTTATACAAGTCTTCATCGCTCAGTCTGTCTCCCTCCTGACACACGCACAGAATAAACAACATTTAAAGAGATATTTTACAAGATATATCCCTGAGACTGGTGTGTGTGTGTTGTGTCAGGGACCTGTTTGAAGAAGTTGGTGATGGTCAGTGTCGCAGGTCTAAAGCCTGTCAGGCTGCACGACTCATCTCCACTGGTGGTCCTCTCCAGGGAGCGCCTTCCCATGATGCTCGAGTTTCTTCGTTCTGACCATGAACCTTTTCTCTCTGCAGACAAAACCACTTGAATCTTCAAATTCTCTTAATTGACAGCACATACAGTATTTCTGCCCAGCAACAAAAGGCAGCCGGCATCACAGACACATTGTGAGGTTAGAGAGCAGAACAACACCAAAGGGACACACTGAGGATCAATGCTGTTAAATCATTTGTTTTGCTCTGTGAATTTGCTTCATTACTATTTGTTGACAGAAGGCATATTTGGATGCAGATTCCAAAGTGTTGTTAGGTATTGACGTGTCCATGAGGCTCATGCGTGACCACCATGACTCTGCTACAGTCTGTTCCCTGAACTGTATACAACCCTGAGGGGGTTTAAGCACTGCAAAACAACACATTGCTCAACCATCGTTCTGCACGTACACACTGTGACTGCGCATGACCTGACCCTAAAATGTTTGCAGCTACAATTCAAAGGCTTGAGTTAAAAGGGAATGTCAGACCTGAGAGGCTCATCTCCAGCTCCGTGTCTCTCTCCAGACTGCCGGCACTGTTAACAATGTTCATTAGGTGGATGGCGGTCCAGGCGAAGGGCATTCGGTAGCGGCCGAGCCGTTGGCAGAACTGCTCCGATTGGCTGCGAAGCTTCTCCAGCTTCTCTTTATTCTAAATAAAAAACAGTGGAAGGAATAAATAAATAACATATTGCTATTGTTATTATAGAGTAGAATGTACAATTCAAAATTGGTTTCTTAGTGATGATACCTTGGCAGCGTCCGACTCTTTGAAGACCATGTAGGGCTCTGCACACTCTCCAATATCACCTTGCTGCAGAACCTTCTCCAGCTGGGGACAGAGCACACGCACAGTTCACAGCCGCCACACTCACACAGCAGTGAAAACATCACACAGGACATAGACTGACTGTCAAATAGTTTTTTCAAACATGTTTAAATGACCTTATCTGCCCTTACGTACATATAAAACAATACTTTTTCCCAGACATTACACGTTTGAAAATGTCAAAGTCGTATTGTATTTGAAGACTATTTACAACATCAGATATTCTTCTTGAGAGAAAAGGGGAACAGTGGTAATAGAAGAATTTTATGGGTCACTTTTACGAGAGAAATGGTTTCAAGGATCTTTGTTGGACTAAAACTTTGTTGAGAAAAGTGTTTTATATCTTTAAGAAGTATTTTTTTCAAGCATTTAGAAATTGGTTGTAATCGTACGTGTGGGTTGATCATATATTGACATTGCAAAACAAGATTTGATGAAGATCGTCTGACCTTGATGACGAGGAAAACATCCTGGGAGGGGTAGGTAATGGAAAATATGGCCGAGCGCGCCAGCGTAGAGATGGCCGCTGTCTGAATGTGTGGACGCAGCAGCCCCTTCGTCTGCTCAGAGTTCAGGTCAAAGAAAAAGTTCTCCGATATCTGAGGGACACATACGAAAAGGTTAATGACGACATTTTATGACAGGTATGTTAAACATAGCAACAAGGTGACAGCTTCTGGTATCTGATAGACAATTACAGCGGACTTTTAGAATGAATGGCTGTATCACTGCAACCTGATTTCTTGCACTTGGTGTCTGACAAACATAATAACATTTCAGTGACAAATTACCCACTTGTGAAATAATACACCTCCTGTGCTGAGCAAAATATATGAGTGATTCACTTATCAAGGCAAGTGCTACCCTCTAGTGTCTGTCAGCTAAAGGGGAGCAGAGAGAAGAAGGTGAACCGATAGACACATAGTTCCAGTGTGTAATTTAATTGCGTTCCCACAAGCATAACAGGGCTACAACATAAAATTTTATAGTCCACTCATCAAATTCGTTTTGGCCTCCCAACATTTTTAATGGTTTGCAGAAGTGACCCAACAACTCAGGGCTGAGGGAGGCAGTGAGGAAAGCATAACAGCTTACCTTTTTCTTTTCCTTGACATCGTATAAGGCCAAACTAGCAAATATGGGTTCAATTTCGATCTCAAACCTTCAAGGGAAGAGAAAAAGCAGAGGGTCAGCAGAAAGTGGCATTAAATAAAAGAGCTAAAAGGTTTTTTTTCCGGAAAAAGGCTGTCCACCACTTACTTCAAGGACAAGCACTTGACAAGTAGCCTCTGGCCAAAGTGTTCTTTAGGTACTTCAGGCACACAGTGGCGCTCAATGGGCTCTTCCTACACACACATTAAAAACAGCGGAAATTGTTTTGAATCTTTGTATGTTCATGCTGTGAAGTATAACTTAGAATTTAATTCATGCATAGCTCCTAAAGCCAGAGAATGATGTGAGCCTACAAAAATCACAAAACTGTCATGTAAATGACACAGCAAACGCAAACGTACCTCATCGAGGGCAGGGTGCAGAGCGAAGAGTTCGCGGTGGCGGTTGGCCTTGCGATGCTCTTCGTTGTGCCTGTCGATCTCATCGTTGGGAGCGCGGTCGAGCAGGTGAGGAAGGAGGGCATCGGGGAGGGAGTTCTTCAAGTCAAAGATGCTGCAGGCCCAGCTGCCGCGTGGCGTGTCGTCTATGGACATTGACCGCCGCTTCAAGTCATCCTAAAAAACAACAAGATAAGCAGTGGCCTTCAAGCCATTTTCAACCCACTAGCAGTTTACTACAGTGATTTTCTACCTGGTCGTCCTGGTAGCTGCTGCTGTCTGGCATCTCATCAGCCTCAAACACCTGCTTGGGGAGGCCTTTCTGACGCTCCTTCTGCTTGTCCAGGGTGTTGGGGTTAAACCCCGTACCAAGTTTGTGATATCTGAAGGAGCAAACAGCCATTTAAGACACAGGGTATCTTTTTACATCTTTAAAAAATAAAAACATAAAATATTATCACAAAATGGAGCCTTACTTTCTGTTGACGATGGCCCAGTCTTCAGTGTAAGATCTGACACAGTCTCTGACGTGAGCATCGGTGTCCCTGCAGACACCATCAGTCAAGCTAGGTTTATTTTAATACCAAGATACAGACTTATGATGCATTCATTTAAGACAATGAAGTTGACAGGCTGATGTCATATCGTCTTTGTGGAACACCCATCTCTTCTGAACAACTAAAACCCAGAGCTAGAGCAAGTAAAGGCATCTAGCTGGCATGTTTTCCTTCTCTGGGTGTTTGGTGCAGCTTTTACAATGATTAAAAACAAAAGATGGAATTAGTAGAGGATCGTGACCATGTCAATACTGCTAAAAGAAAGTGACTTGGCAAGTAAAAACTGCCATCTAATAAACGATAATAAGGTTTGAAAATAAAAATGAAATGCCAAGTCACAAATCAAATTTAAAAAAGAGAATGAGTCTACATTTTTCAAACTGAAAAATAACTGTGCTTTAAAATTATAAAATTGAGATAACTTTCGATGATTTCAAGAAAAAAAAACTATTTATTTGGTCTCTGTTATGGAAGAAATTAAATGCATCTTCCTAGGATTGTAATTTAATAACATTTATCAAACATATAAAATAATGTGTAGATTAAATATATTTATGTCCTCAAACCTTTTTAATTCCTTTATTATCCCAATGATATAAATGATGTGCCCTATAAACATTTGATAGATTCTCTCAGTAGACAAAATGCTTGCGTATGAGAAAATAAAATCACTGACTGTAACTCAGCTTTAACACCCCAGCTTGTACTGGAACCTCTTTCACCCTTCCAGCACTCTTACCCTTCCTCGGGAACGGCTTGTACCACTGTGCGACACTCCCTGGGCGTGTAGATGACCTCAATGTCATCGGGGGGGAACTCAATCAGGTCTCTAAGAGGGCCGGACTCAACGATGGGGGGGTGAGTGATGAGGTACTCCTCAAAATCCACCGGCTCCACGGCCTCTGTGAGGGGAACCTGAGGGAGAAATCGGACGAACAGGGAATTAGCTGCATTCAAAGTGTTCACCTCGCCAGTCCTCGGGTCTACACTGTCTTGTCTTCATGTGTTAATTCTTTTCTTATATAACTGCTTCTGTGTATTTTAAGAGCTGTTGTTCTTGTTTCTAATGTCTGCACTGTGTGCCTCCCCAGGGACTACAGGAAGATTTGTCTGTGTGGCCTCATCAGGCAGATATCCATAAATGTCTACGACATTTCACCTGGTAGTGAATACCAATTGGATTTATTCAAATTGCAGAGAAAAGCCAGACGGTGGCTGATTTTTGACCAGTAGAACACGCGCTGCATTAATGTATTAAAGTCTGTAGAGTCTGCGAGGAATACGCTGACTGCATAACTTTAGAGAAAAGTGGCCAGCTATTGAATCATCTTTACGTCTAGACAGATACATCCATTTTGGAGAAGACCCATCTGTGATTTTGTAGATATGTTTTTAAATGTCCCCAAGAGGACACAAGTATAACACAGATAAGCAGGTGTGCCCCTTCCAGCGCAGACTAATAGATGAATGCTTCTAAAATGATGGACCCAGGAGGGTCTTTATTAAGCAGCTTTAGTTTAAGTCTAGGTTTGTTTGTCCCTCTTCCGCACTCTCTCACCCTCATGAGGAATTTGAACACAACTACCTTTCACAGTTTAATTAAGGAACAACTGTAGCCTAATTAGGATGAGCGGGGGTGGGGAGTATTGTCATTCCCACTTAAATAAACATTCTGAAAACCCTTCTTGTGCAATGTTTGTTTCTCCAAACAGACAGCACATTTAATCTGAGTAAATGTAAACAAACATAACTAGTTAATTCGAGCACTGATCTCAGTGATCGGCTACTCACTGTGTTGCTTGTTGCGGTCCCAACATTGAGGTTCTTGAAGAGTTGTGGGGAGCCTCCATACTGGCCAGCGATCTGCTTCCTGACCTCTGCTGCCACAGTCCTGCAAATGGTGGAGACATACAGTCAATTAACACAGTCAATATTAACAGTCTAAGTAATAAATGATCCACTGAGAAGGCCTCGTTGGCTTTTTTGTAATTAAGAGTGTAAATCTCACAAGAATTTAAATGTTACAAACACTTGCTCCTACTTAAGGATTTTACAGATTTATACTTAAACACCCAGAGCTGTAAAGGAAGAGACTAACTTCCAGTGAGAATATCACTTCTTGTCCTTTTATGATTCTTTGTGTCTCTGCTCATAATGTTCAAGCGTCGCCTCGGACAGAATCATATATTACACCCAGAGAGAGAAAAAAGAAACTAATAAAAACCCCTGGACCATGGTGGTCAGCACAAAGCTCTTGGTGTTCAACTGCTGCCGTAGCTTCACACGTGCACGGGTCCTTTAAATCACAGTAAGCACCAAAACCACTCAGAGGCTTTTTACCTTGAACAGAACAACAAACGCTGCAGGTCCGACAATATGACACAGCAAATGACGAATGAGAAGCAATGGGATAAATGCACAACTACATCCAAGGCTGCTGCCATTCAAAATGATTTTCTCAGGACAACAATAATTAGTTGTGTCTGTTAGCAGTGATCACAGCAGTGGGAAGGATTATGTATGATTCACTCAATGAGATCATTGCAGTGTCAACCTCAGTGTGGTTTCTCTGCTGACGTTATAGTGGTTCATCTGTGCTCTGTCAGAAATGTACTGCACACACAAAGGTGAGACAAGACTGCAAAACATAGGTGAAGCAGTGAACCACAGAGGCAGAAAGGTTATAAGGAAGCTGCATGGTGCAGCTCAGCAGCTCGACCTAAACATGAAGATGTACTGGAGGAGAGATCCAACGGTGTCTGCAGTGCAGCGCAGTCATAGGCAGAAGCACTGATCTGACAAACACATACCACAGTCCTCCCATATCCCTCTCAACATGGTGAGAATGTCTCCCAGGAACAAAACATTAAACTGATCGTCATAACATGTGAAAACTATTTACTCTGGGCGAAGCTGTTTGCTGCAGCATGTGTCAAGTTAGTTTATAACTTGATTTTATTATCACAGGAACATCTGAGCATTCAGAATTAAGGTGTTTATTTTCAGCTAAATTCATATCAGCAACGTAAAAATCAAAACAGTTTTTCACTTGATCACGCGATAAATGTGCCCTTACAGTTTATGTGTTTATTTGTCTTTCTAGGGGTGTTTTTCCAGTCTCTAATTAATGTAAATCTTGAGTTTGTGGTAAAATCCGATAACTAAATATATTAGAGATCCAGGGGATTCACATGACACAAGTGCTGCATACTCATCCAACCTTAAAGCCAACAGAGGAAATGTTATTCCAATTGTGTGTTCTAATGTTCTTCATGAGCGCTTAACCTAAAGTTAAATAAACTGTGTTCAACCTGGCCAGATATCCTAGAATGAAAAAGATAAGATAAGCCAGTAGATGTGCAGGCCTGTTGTAATAAATGTTTTTCATGTAGCAGAAAAAAAAAAAAACTTAGTTGATGACCAATGCATTTCTGATTTTCTTCAATGTAGAAGCAAAAATGTCAAAATCCAAATTATGGCTCCACGACAGACATTAACCTCATTATCAATCCACACAGAGCCAGAGAATGAATAAGTGGAGTAAGTTTGCAACACCTTTGTAATCATTGACTTTTGATTATTATCAACTTTAAAAACCAAACTGTAGCTACATTTGGGCTCAACAACATCTACAAAAAAATGAAAGGAAACATGCTTCAGTCCAAATGTAATAATAAAGTAGTCATGTGGAATAAGTTGCTGCAGGCGTGTCTTTCCCACAAACATCACACCGTGCTCTCCAGAAGACTGCAACACCTAACTTCAACCATATTCCCCCAAGACAACAAGAAAGCCAATATCACTGGTTTTGGTAAACAGCTGCTGGAGTGACTTGCTGGCTGTGATTTCAGGGATCAGCAGGGAGGATGGTTAACACACACACACACACACACACACACAGATAGTGATGAAGATGGGAAACAACAGTTCCTCTGCAGCAGCATCCATCTCTTTGTCTACCTATCTATCCATGTCTTCATCCATCCCTCCTTCCATCTCTCCCTCTATCAGCTGGGTGATGGTATTTGACAGCTAGCACAAAGCCCTTTGTTAAAGAGATTACTTTAATCTGTCTGAGGGGCGGGGAGGATTTCATAATATCGATGTTTGACAGCAGCTGATGGCGGCTTTTGTTTTCAGACCCTGTGCCTTTCAGATTTATTCCCCTTGCTGTAAACAAAAAGAAAAACACCCAACTCTACAAAGTTCAGTCAGCACCACTAGCGTCTAGCCTCCCCCACCGCTAGCGACGTGATAGCCGGCTAGCTGTCCGAAAATAACGGTATACAATGGGGGAGAACGAGCCTTTGTGTGCGGGTAGTTGATCAAAAGCTGAACCCTCCGTGGGCCGGGTGAGTGATTATAGTTGCACCACATCCCGTCCCTTTGTTGGGCTCCAGTGTTTCTCTGTCTGGGAGGCTCTGAGCATCTCCGCCGCCGCGGCTAACAGGCGGCTAGCTCGGAGCGGACGGGGCAGGCTGCGCTAGCGGCGGCCGGGCCTCCCCTCCCCGGATTCCCTCCCTGGTGGTCCGAGGGGGGGGACCCGACGTGGGAGGCGGGTGTGTGTTTTACGAGCTCGCTCCGGGGTTTCGGGTCTTTTTACCTGCTGATTTTTTGGGCGAAGGCGCGGCGTTCAGCCATGGCAGTGGCCGCTGATGTGCTGTGGATTCCCGGGCAGGAGGCGGACTGGCTCCGGTTTCCAGAGACCGCAGGGGAGACGGGAGAATGGGATTCTTACCGTAATGACCGTGGCGAGGCGCAGAAGAACACACCCAGTGAAAAGCTCCTCTGCGCTCATTAGTTACAGTAAAACTGCACCGCACTAGCTGGACGACTTAAAGGGACAGTTCACCTGAAAATGAAAAAAAAAACAAACAGTTTCAGTCAAAAAGTATTTCTTCTTCATATTAGTAATTATACAACAGAACAAACACACAGTGCTATCCAGTACATTATAAAGCATTTAGCTTACTCACAACAAGTGCATTCAACTTCCACATACAGCTTAATTCCCACCATGAATTTAGCCTAAATGTTTGAAAGTACATATCAAATATGTGTAGATGTTAAATGTCACTTTATACGTGGCGTGTATTCTTGTACACCATGCATACCTGCACTGTTTTTGTCATGCTATAATTTAGTGTGTGTTTCATGTCGAATGTTCATTTTTATGCTGCCTGCTGAAACGCTGTCCCCTCTGTGGAAGGAATAAAAAAAACTATTCTATAATATAGTTTCAAGTTTAATTTATTTTAAAGTCAGTTGTCTTTGTGATTTTTCATGTTTTGTTTGAAGTCCTACTTTCCATCTTTTGTATGTGATTAACAGTCATATTAACATCACCCTGTGTCGTGTATGTATTTTTTTTTTTTTATTTTGTTGTATTGAATTAGACTTCATCTGGTCCCTGAATTTCACACTCATCACATCTCACAGAAAGTGGAAGCTATCGAGAAGTGACGAGATGGAGGTGACAGACGTGTCTGAGCCCAGTAATCTCATCGTGACCCGAGTCAGAGCCGTTCTTTTAAAACAAAACAACAACCAAAGCGGGCGGGGTGTTCACTGGAGACACCAGAAACTGTCTAACCGCCCTCCTGAGTTACCGCGGTGTATAAATGGAGCCCTCCCCTCCCGGCGGAAACACGGAGCGATCAGCTGACCGTGCTCTTCCACTTCCTCTGAGTCCAATGGACGCGGCGGCTCACAGAGACACACAGGGGATCCCCCGTGCGTTCGATGCCCCGTGTCACACGACGTGAAGGTGAACCTGTCCAACAGCTGTGCGGCTGTGAGGTGAAACACATCTGGAGCCAAGAGACACAGAGGTGACGGAGGCTGTGGCGTCACGTGCTGGCTGCTGAATGCGATGCTGCTCACCACACTTCACTTTACTGTACCGTGTGTGTGTGTGTGTCCTGTAGGTTCGTGTGCACTTTGGGAATGGGTCCCATCCCTTTCTGGTCCAAATGGAGAATAAAGGGAGCGACGAGGCGGAAAAATTGAAGACAAAGTTCATGTCAGCGTGGCACAACGTGAAGTACAGTGAGTGGTTTGCTTGAGGGGGCCAACACACACACACACACACACACACACACACACACACGGTCATGCATCACTGCAGTTCTGTGTCAACCAATCAATTTACACCACTTAATGGAGTAAAACTGTAAGTGTGTTACCTAGATTGGACAGTACGAGGGAAGGTTAGGGCCATGTTAAAGAAGTAAAAGATTTCAAGTATAAAGTCGTACTATTGCAAGAAAAGCGTCACATAAAATGACTTTATTTTCATCATATTGTCTTTTTGTCATGGGGTTTTATTTCACTTAATGTTACGATAAAGTAAACATCCTACTCCTGACGTCTCATCATGTTTTCTCTTCAGTATGAGACAGTGCCCAAGGGGTTTCGTTTCACATCGTCTGGAAAAAGAAAGTCTAAAATTGATTATTCTTATTTTTAGGCATTCAAGGCGAGTTTAATATATTAAAATAGTATGTTATATGGCTTAAATGCTTCGGTCTTCATATTCATATTCACTTCATATTTGTCTTAAATGTCACCCGTTGAAATCATCTGCAGAAACCCAGTTGGACTGCAGTTGAAAGGGTATCCAGTGAGACAAGAACCTACTGCTGCTGAGTCAGACCTTAAAATAGTTCCCTGTCACACTGTCCACACTGAGTTAGTGAGCGCGGATTCGGCTCACACAGATTCTGCTCTTTCTGTTCACCTGAACAAACACATTTATTGCAACAGGAAGTGAAAGAGAAAAACAAAAGACTGTGGAGGGCAGGAATCTTTGGACCCAGCGTGAACATCATGGGTGCTGTGGAGTAGGTGTGTCGGTCGACTGAGTAAATACAGAGTTGCTCCTCAAAACTCTTCTGCCAATAACCATCAACAAGACAAGATAATCATTAATGAAGCCAACAAAGCATCTTTAAAGAGCAATTTGAGTATGTCAGTATGGAATATACACAGTCCAGTTAAAACTAGTGCGGTTGTTTGTCTTTGATTTTTTTATGTTGTATTTTATCGTGTGTTTCAGGTTGGGCTCTGAAATCAAAGACCTCGTTCAGCAGAAATTCCCCTGTGCTTCTTCTGGGAAAATGTTACCATTTTAAGGCTGAAGGTACACACACTCAATAATACAGCATCACTAAAAACCAAGGATTCTCAAAGTAAAGTTATTACCTGCGCTTCATCCTGTTGACCCACTGATCTAGAGTCTGTTTTAACTTGTTTACCTCCATATTCTGGTTGAATAACCAAACAGCTAGTTATTAATTTGGTCTCATTTCATCAGATGAGGACGGTCTCACAGACGCCTGCTGTGAAGCCTCCGATGAAGACTTCATCATGGGGAACGTCGAAGCCTTCCGGAAGGATTTTGCGTCGCGAGTGTGGCTCACCTACAGGGAGGAGTTCCCTCCCCTGCCCGGCTCCGCCTTGACCTCGGACTGTGGCTGGGGCTGCATGCTGAGGGCGGGTCAGATGATGCTGGCTCAGGCCCTCATCCTGCACTTCCTGGGCAGAGGTGGGTGAGACGATGGGACCACACCTGAGTTAGAGCTGAAACCACGTCCCAGTGATAGGAAAGAAACAAATGCCATGCATGGATGAAGTCAAATACTGTTGCTTTTCCCCCAGAGCAGGATGGTTTTTGGTTGTTCTCATTCTCAAGCATAAATGGAAAGTTTAATTCAGTTGATGCAATCCATTCACAGCGAGCGAATCCCTCATATCGTCGTCTCTGAAGTGTCCTCGACTTTATGGCTCCACCTAATGACCCAACGGTGCCGGTTTAATGCAGCCATTTAGAAAACAATATTTAAAACTTGTTCTTCTGTCAAATCTAAAATATGTCACTGATGAAATATTTCTCTATAAAGTGACTAATTGCCACTTTGGGTTATTTATTGATCAATTTCACTTTGATTCACTTTGGATCAAGGTCATTTTGTTAATGGCTTAGACTCTATTCTGGTTCGTTTTATAGCCTGGGCCCCTCCCATCCTCCCCGCCTCTGGATCCCCTCCTGTTTGTAAGGCTAAGGCGGCGTTAAAGTGAAATAGTGGGACACTCAAACTTATAATTGGACAGAATTACACTTATTCTGTTACAGAAGCACATGAGGTTCTGTCTGTTTAAGGAAAAACTTTTAATTTCACAAGTTCTGAAAGACTTTCTCGTCTTTACGGCGACGCTGTGAATGGAACTTTGACGTGTTGAATGAGGTTCAGAGCAGACTCTTGGATTCCGGGTCAAACTGGTACATTTTTGTTTAACATGTGTCGGGGAAACACAGTCTGACCCACAAACTGGATTTTAATTATGTGTTGTTCGTCTATTTGAGACCTTTGTATTAATTAAATCTTATCTGTAGGAGGCAGAGACGGTTGTCCACTAATGTCTATTAACTTTATTCAACTCCCTTCATATTTTGCCTACAAATGAATTAATTACAATTAAAATTTTCAATGAATTTCAACGCAATGAGAACTATATATAGTATTCTTCTTCCCATGTAACATCAGGGCTTTCAGAGAAGGTGTCTCTTAAAACATTTCAAACTACTTTACATTGTTTTTGCTCTCCGTCACTGAGATGACCTTGAATCATTCTCTTCATAGACTGGACCTGGTCAGAGGCGCTGACGCTCCAGCCCTTGGACGCAGAGACGTGGACCTCCGCTGCAGCCAAGCGCCTGGTTGCCTCCTTGGAGGCTTCTCTGCAAGGCTCCCATGGGCCCTCTGGTCCGGGCTTGAAACGCATGCGTCCGGCCCAGGGATCTGCAGAGGAGGCAGATGCACATCTGAAAGAGATGTACCACCGCACGCTGGTGTCCTGGTTCGGGGACAGCCCCTCGGCTCAGCTGGGCCTGCACAGACTGGTCCGCTCAGGCCTGACCATGGGGAAACAGGCAGGGGACTGGTATGGACCTGCAGTGGTGGCACACATACTCAAGTAGGTATAAAAGGTTTGAGGGTATTTTAACATCATTATTAACAGTAGAAATATCCACACGAGAAGTTTAACCTGCAGACTCTCTGCCCTTCAGTTTCACTTTCTCTCTCCTCTCTCTCTTAGGAAAGCTGTCGAGGAGGCGATGGACCCTGGCTTGGCAGGTATAACTGCCTACGTCTCCCAGGACTGCACAGGTATGAAAGATGAGCCTGATGATAATAAAACAGGAAACTGGACACAATGCAACTGACCCTTCTTTCTCCACTAACTCTCCACTGCTGCTGAGAAACCGCCGCTAAGAGCGGTGACATCGGCGTCTGTGCCCCGACAAACACGTCCAGTCCAAATCTACGACCACACACACACACACACACACACACACACTCCCCAGCCGCCTCTTTACTGCAGCGCTCTGTGTTGTGATTCATGTTTGTCTTCTCGATGGCCAAAGCAGAAGTCTGTGGGTGTGAGTGTGAGCATCTTGGTGTATTTTAACGTCTGCACCAGTCTTACATGAAGTCAGTTTCCAATGATTAAAGTTATTAACAGTCGACTAGTGAGGATGCTTAATATTTGCTGTTTCCTGCTTCTTTGAATGTGAGAATCTTTGACAAAAATGGAGTAGAGAAACATTTGTGATATTTGTGCATGATGTGTAAAGGATTATGGATCTAAAATGAATGTGTTATGACATTTTTTGAGGACTGATGTGGGAAAATAATCTTCACCTAGATAAATAATATAAATAACAAATAACAGGAACAGTCCTGACGCAGGGGCGGGGGGTGATCAGACACAGTGTCTGATAAATTGACTGCGGGGGGGGGCAGACACAGACAGTATGACCTCCATCTTGCCTTTGCATTATCGATCCTCTTGTAGTGTACAGTGCGGATGTCGTTGATAGCCACAGGGCACCACTAGCGGGGCAGCCCTCCGCCGAGCCTTCGGACGGCCCTCCTCTGCCGCAGAGCGACCAACCAGCGCCTGCCTCCCCGCCGCCAGACAGCCGAGCGGTCATCATCCTCGTCCCTGTGAGGCTGGGAGGGGAGAAGACCAACCCTGAGTATTTTAACATTACAAAGGTGAGGTGTAGTGCACATGTAGGTAAAATAACCAGGTTTTATTTTTACATTTACACATAAATAAAACAGGCAAATGGTCATTTGGAGTTGAAAAGGTTTTGCAGTCACTGATCTAAAGTATGTGGTTGATAAAAGGTGTTTCAGGTGTGTGTCTCTCTCCGTCTTTCTCCATTTAGAGCATACTGAGCCTGGAGTACTGTATAGGCATCATCGGAGGGAAGCCCAAACAGGCCTGCTACTTTGTGGGATTTCAAGGTTAGTGTTGGCGTAATGGAAAACAGAGAGACACACACGGAGAGGGGTCGGCGTGAGTAGCACATTATTTTGCATAATATACCCTTCTGATGTGACGAGACAAAGTAACTTAATGTATTCGTGTTTGCGTGCGGGAGAAACTGAGAGGAGTGAAGCAGGGCTTACTTTATTCTCTGTGACCCATCAAAGCCTCGCCCATTCATCACAAGTAAACCTCCCAAGTTGTAAGCTGTAATTGATTTCCATAGGAGGCACGCATTAAATTTCATCTTGCCCAAAGTGAGCCACTCTTCATCACCTTCAGGAGCCAGGAGGAACCTTCAGTTGTACATCTTGGCAGTCAATATTTACACATTTACATTTTACCAATTTGAAATACAGTGGTGGATGATGTCTAAATGACAAGCAATACATTCTCCCTGCCAGGGCTCGGCTCCGCGCTGCATTTATCAAATGCAAATCATCGAATATAATTGCGTGTTTGTAAAAGTAATTCCCCCAACCAAAAATTAAATGACAACCTCTTCTTTTTTTCGCCGGCGTAAAGAATGTGCTTGTACAAATGCATTTGATTATGCAGAATTTAATCCACCCTGGTGGATATTAAAAAGCAACAACCTTCTGGGAGGCACGTTTGACGCACACAAGCCCAACACTGGGCCGAGCCGGTGACTTTGAGCTACTCTGCATAGAAATTGGAGAGAGGCGCGTTTTTGTAATAATCCGATGTTTTTGAATAACTTGTCTTTTGTTTTGTCCTTGCAGATGACAGCTTGATTTACATGGACCCTCATTACTGTCAGTCTTTTGTGGATGTCAGCACCAGCGATTTCCCTCTGCAGGTAATGTGAAATTACACAGACGAGCTGACTGGGGCCTCGGTAATGTGAATTTAATAGTTTCTGTTAGTACTTAAGGGTATGAATCTTAAAGCAGCCCCCGGCCCAATTACCGAGTCCCTATGTGCTGATTTATTTGCCGCTCAGATGTGTGAAGCTGCCACTTAAGAGAAATACGGCAAATACAGGCTCAGGTACTGCGAGCCTGAATATTTCAGCACCCATACATAAAAATCAGCACGTGGCGTCGTATGGCAACTTTGTTTTATGCTTTTTCGTGGCGTTGTGTACAGTATGACATGCAGCACAGCTGTAAATTTATCGATGCTGTGACGGCTGATAAATAGGATTTCATTCATCAGGCGATGCACAATACGACTTATTCGGAGTTGACGCTGCCACGGAGAGCGTGTGTGTGTGTGTGCGTGCCTCAGTTACCTGCCCCCCCTCAGCGTGATGAATACGTCCACGTGTGTTTTGTCTCTCTGTCCAGTCGTATCACTGTCCCTCACCAAAGAAGATGCCTTTCAGCAAGATGGACCCAAGCTGCACCATCGGGTTCTACTCGAGGACCGTCCAGGACTATGAGCGGATCAGCCAAGAGCTCTCTAAGGTGGGATGCTGCTCCCCATCCCCCCCCTCCAGTCAACACCACATATTTATTATCATTTCATAAATTCTATCTACCGGGTATTAATTCTACTTTGTGCAACGCCAAATGAGAGTTTACCAAGACGGCCATTAGGTGGCACCATTTAGCCATGAATCTGACTCGCCTGCTCGCCACTCAGCACAGTGGGTCCACGTTGTAAACCAGTCTCCTGAAGCTTATACTGCCTCTGCTTAGAGGACTCTATTTCCATGCATTAGAATCAACCCAGTCGCAGCCTGACAGAGAATATACTTCTTGTTAAGTGTTAAAATTCAATGCAAACTGCTGTGAAATGCAGAGGGAGGCCCGGCGCTGGCGCTCCGCTGAAACTCGCTGTCAATTGTTGTTCCAGGTGCTGCAGCCGTCAGCGAAGGAGAAATACCCGGCGTTCACTTTCGTGCAAGGTCACGGCAGAGATTACGACCTGTCTGCTCGCCTGACCCCGGAGAAGAGAGAGTGGCCCTTCATCCGTGACCCGAGGAGGACGGTCACCACGGCCGGGGACTTTGTGCTGCTCTGACAGAGTGTGTTTTAAAAGACTACGGCGACAGAGAACTTCCTCTTTAGGTGCAAACTGCCACGCCTGTTGAGACACCGACGTGTTTTTTTTTTTTTTTTAAACTTCGGTCATTTGTCGTCCTGGAAACTTCATTCCTGGGCAGTTTGAGACAACACTGTTGTTTAACCTCCTAACATTTAATATACTCATCCTGGAAGTAACAGCTTGCAAAGGGAGGAGAAATGTTGGTGGTGGTACTCTGGACTTAAGATGTTGAAAGAGATTTTGTGATGGATTATCGAAGAGTCCATCGTAATAATCTCCAGGTTCCATTGAGCACTCCAACATTAACATTCATCTTAGTGCATTCAGGAGTCATGGAGCAGCGTTGCCTAACTTTTAAAGGTTTGTGAAGTACTTCTCCTGTAGTACTGAGACAGAGGTTCTCAAGTGTAGTTGTCAGCAGTGGCCTAAAGTTGGAGAAAAGCCATAATGAACTATTTAACTTCTCCTTGTAAACAGGATAGCTCTTCACCCACCTGAAAAACCTCAGCCACAACAGCACACGTTTTTAAAGTGCACTTGATATGTGTTGTTTCTTTCATTCATGCTCGACCTCATTCTGGCTCTTAGCAATAATCGGATATGAAGACTGTGAGTTCATTTAGATAAAGAGTCGTACTGCTGCCGTGGGAGTGGCCAGAGAGAGGAGGTGATGATGTTTTGTGCTGCACCTCATTAAGCACTGCCTCGCATCAATTAACCTTTAAAACCGGATGGGTTAGTTGTAAATGTATGTACTGTAAATACAAAATATTCTGAAATTGGTTTCAGGGAATAGCCAAACAGAAATACAATATCTTTCTTCCGGTCATTTATTACGATTTGTATTTTGTGAAACACTCGGGTTGATTATTTCAAAGCATTTGTCGAACATTTCATTTAATCTTTCTTTTTTTTGTTTCTGCCAACAATGAGGGAAGAAATTAAGTGTTGAGGATTTTACAAAACACTTTTACAACAACTGCTCTGAAATGAAATACAAGTGAGGATGCGGACTGCTGCAAAAACCATGCACTTAACTTTATCACTGCAAAGTTTTCCAACTGTTGAATCTTCCTCATGTGCTTTTTCTAAATCACAACACCTGCATGTTGATAACTTTCAAAATTATTTTCTACAGTTTAATGTTTTTATTTTGAATGGCTACAGAGCAAAAAATGAATAAAGTAAAATACTTGACTTCCTCCATTGGATCCTGTTTTCCTCCCCGCTCCCTGTGCAGGACACAAACCTCAGTCGTGTGCTGAAATGTATTCAATCCCTTTCTCTCCCAGTCAAATGCAGTAGATTAAAACTAATCGTACGTGCTAACCATCTCTACAGCCCATTAACCAGGGACCGGAAAAAATGTGACCCGGTGACACTGGCAGCAATTGTGTTGCTCTGCGAGGAAAAGAAAATATCCTTGTGTGCTAGGCTCTGTTGCCATGGATAATCTATCTGCTGCCCCCCTTAGTTCCAGCTATGCCGGACTGTTTTCCTGTACAATACA
Organism: Pseudorhombus dupliciocellatus; assembly: GCA_016785235.1. Taxonomy (NCBI): domain Eukaryota; kingdom Metazoa; phylum Chordata; class Actinopteri; order Pleuronectiformes; family Paralichthyidae; genus Pseudorhombus; species Pseudorhombus dupliciocellatus. The sequence goes on along the minus strand of JAFBJW010000359.1, from coordinate 2,269,874 downwards.
AATTCTTGTATTATGATGAGCCGTGCTTTTTAAAGGAGGGAACTGTCCTTTCTGGGCGGCAGCCAGGGCAAGGGTGAGGATGGATGGATGGGTAGAAGAGGAAGAAGAATTCTCCATCTGTTCTCCACCATGGAAAAGCAATGGCAGCGCGCATAAAGGCATCATTTAGATCCCCCCTGTCTGATCTGTGTGTTCGTCTAAGTTGTCTTTTTTTGTGGACTGCTGACCGGCTGTTTGGACAAAGCAGGAAAATCAAGTATGCAGCAGCAAAGGAGCGGCGGCATTCTTCAGCGTCGGAGGATGGAGAGGAAGAGGAAGGGTGGGATGGACAGGAGGGATGGAGAGGAAGAGGAAGGGTGGGGGGGGGGGGGGGGGGGGGGGGGATGACACATTTGGGGATTTTCTTGTTAGAAACATGAAAGAGCATTTGTGCTGGGGGCCACGGGGCGCTCGGAGGGTTGAATGGTCTTCATGTATTTACAGGGGATGTATGAATATTTGATTAATGAGTCACAGGCTCTGGGGAAATGCAGCCAGAAGCCAGTGGCTTTGGAAAGCAAGCTGATCTCTCTCAATCACACACACACACACACACACACACACACACACCATTCTCTGCTGTTTAACACAACTGCGGAACGTGTCATTGACATTGCAGATTCCTGAAAATGTAATCTGCACCCAAGCAAATTCCTCACAAAGATAGAGTCCACGAGAGTCATTCCTCTGTTTCACAGATGCATGGATGGGGGGGGGGGGGTATGTAAGACGAGGGGTGCAAAGCCAGAGATGCCCAATAAAGATTTTATTTTGGTGTCACCCACTGGAGGAAATTGCTTGTGGGGCTCAGTCTTTAGAGGGATCAACAGCAACAGGGATCAAGTGGAAGTTGAAATCAAGAGCTCATGTCGCTGATGACGCTGCACAGGTGGGACAACATCCACACACAGCTGTGATCTTGATACCGAGCGAAGACATGTTGGTCCTTTAGGTTGGCCTGTGTTTCAAAATGCAACAGCGAGCAGGACAGAAAACTAAAAACCACACAGAGAGACGTGTCGTACAGCATATGTGTAGCTAGTAAGTATCTGGCTACTGCAGTTACCTTTTGATTTGCCTAATCCCAGTAATTATCCAGGTCACCATCACATGTCATCACAGGTATCCCAACACAGAGTCATGCACAGCGTCAACATGCAACACATTTCTCTCCTTTCCATGACAATATTATCAAATTTGGGTCACTTAAGAAGACGAGTGTGATGCACCGCAGTGTCGGTTCGATTCCCCCTCACCCTGTGGTTCTCGGGATTTTCCTCCAGCCACAATCACACCATGATGGATGGCACTGGGAACATCTGAGGGAATTAGATTTAACAGAAAAGGATAAGACACACGGGTGGGGGTGGGGGGGGCGTGTTCATGCAGGGTGTGTGTGTTTGTGTGTGAGTGTAAATGTGTGTGTGAAGCCTTAAACAGCTAAAAAGTGATGTCTGGTCCTCTGCAGTCATAAGCAGTGTGTAAATTTATATGGATGAGTGTGTAGTTTACACATGTACGGCTTGTGTGTAAGTCATTCTAAATCTTAGGTGTCACTCTCTCTCCCCGTCTTCACACCAGGTGCAGGGGTGCTAGATTTATACCCAGTAGCCCTTGCCCACCCTTGTGGAATGCCATGCATCTTCAAACAGGTACTTCACTTTGAAATCTCATCTCGGCGTGATATCTCTAGGCGGCTAAATATATCCGGCTCCCGGATCCTGCAGCCGTCAGAGCGTAAATAGTGCCTGAGCTGCATCACACTGCATTCAGAGTCTCAAGTCTGTCCATGCAACTGTCCACTTGTCTCCACCCGTCTCTCCCCCCCCCCTCCTCACCTCCTCCTCCTCCTCCTCCTCCGCCTGCTCCTCACAGGAGCTCCTGGAGAAATGCTGAGGCACTGCATGCCTCACACATCTCTTCTGGGCTGAAGCCAGACAGATGTCACGATGCTGCGATCAATCAGCGGCTCACGGGAGAGGCGGGTTTGAGGGCGCTCCACCATGTGAACATGGCCCGCAGGACATACTAGGTCAGAGGTTCTTGAACTTTTTTCTTCCCGCGACTCTAAACTGCAGACGCATATTTTTGCCTCGGTGAAAACTGCTTTTCTATCTTGTGCTGGGTGTTTGAGGAGCGGCCAGAGCAGGAATGTTGCACTGGCGATGGCCTGATGTTTGCAGAGGTGTTCATGAAATATTCAGAATATCCAAGAGCAAATATCTCAGTTCAGTTAGTCACATGGATTTGCCTATGTGTTTTTTAAGATTATTTTTCAATGACGTGAAAGGTTTTGTCCTCCAGAACTCAAAACCATCAAAATCGAACATCATGTTTTGAGTCAAAAATTTGGATTTAATGTGACAGTTTGGATCAAACTAAAGACAAATCAAACTGTTTTAATGGAACCTATTGAACCAGTGTGGAATCTACTGTCTTGCTTTATTTTAAAATGTTAAAAAAATAAAAATAAAACATTCTATTCTGATGCTGTGCCCTCACACACCTTCTCTCATGCACCAGCAGAGGCCCAGAGCCGAGCTCCTCACCCAGTGCTGGCTAACCTCGCCAGGCTGAGACAACAAGAAGGGCACCGGAGTTAACATTTAGATAACGGATGTGTGTGCCGCTTTCCATTTCCATTCCAGGTGACAGGGAATCTTGGGAACACATCACAGGTTTGTGTGTGTGTGTGTGTAGGGGGTGGGGTGGGGCACGCCTGGTCGTGTTTCCTGCATCTTAGGGGTGATGTGGAAGAACGCCGAAATTCCTCATTCTGCTGTCCTCTGAGGCATGGCCGGCCCTCTGTCAGCTTTTACTAACCAGATGCATCCGAGGCAGGCGGCGGGGCTGAAGGCAGGGGATATTGCCTGCTGTGTAGCTGTCGACTTGTTTCTTATTGCACGCCTGTGGTGAGCCGGGTGGCAAGTGTTGTGTGTGTGAACGGGAGCTGGAGGTTAGGGTGGTGTCAGCCCGTCTGCCGTGTGTGTAACTGTGTGTGGCAGAACACGCCACAAGGCCAGGGAGTGTACATCATCCACCGCTCTTTGCTTTACCCGACTCCTGGATGGTAACTCCCATCGCTCTCTGCCATGAGGTGGCCTGTAAATTTTGTCAAGTTAGTATTCCCCAACATGACTGCCTAATGACAGCGAGTGTGATGGTGAAGAGTGTGTGTGACAGAGAGAAGTAAATCATGAGAAAATGTGACATGGAGCCACTTTTTCCCTTTTTTCCTCTTATTCGTTGAATGCATATATTACTGTGTGTGTGTGTGTGTGTGTGTGTGTGTGTGTGTGTCTCCCCCATCCTGCAGATTTGTGTCCGTGTGTGATACTTTGCAATCTCATCTCCATCTCAAACTCCTGCAGGCCCTGTGCACCATTATCACGCAGTTGCAATAAAACCCACAGTAATTAAAGGGGATCTGGCCGTAATTGCCTCAGTGAATCAACTTAATCAGCACCTGTGCTCACAGTCAACCTAATGGTGCAATCTAACCTTTTAATACCCCAGAAATTAGAATTGTAAAAAATTATACACCTTGTAATCATTCTGTATCTTGAAACTCTTGAGTGGACAATGAGTGGACCATTGTCCAAGGCAAATATTAAAGCTGCAGTCCACTGAGCGTGCCGGGTGTGAGTGAGGGAGTTAGAGAGAGAGAGAAAGAGAGAGTGACGCCACAACTAAGTTTGGACCCAATCCTGACAGATTATATAAAGAGAACAAAGGTGGGTCGCGTTGTCAGGACTTTTTCTTTAAATGTAGCTACCTATGAATATCAACAGACTGTATATAAAGATGGACAATACGTCTTCACTTCCAATATCCACAGTATTTGATAGTAGTTTGCTAAGTACTTTACCTAAATCACAGAAAGTGAAAAAATGAAGTTAAGCTTTTTAATTTTGTTCCATGTCTAACACAGAGGAGATGGGGTCAAAGATAATTCTGTATCCGGCCAGCAGGGGGCGACTGAGATGCTCTGGCTTCACTTTTCTCTGTGTCACTCCATCTAATTTTACTCTTTTCTTAATTTGTGTAGGGTTGAATTTCTTAGGTTGACCAGACACTTGGAAACTTGGAATTAAAACACATTTGGACTGGGAATAAAATCTGAACTACATCGATGGTAACCTGCGCTTTTCCAGCTGCTTCAAGTTAAAATATCTGCTGTGGAAATGATCTCTTTTCTTTCATTCTACTTCCAGAAAATTGTTGGTCACAATAAAAGCTGCGTTACTGCAGCCACAGCTCCACACTGAGGCTGCACAGCAGCTCATTTCCATGGAGGTTCTCCGGGTTCGACCACAGGGCGGCTCAGCAGACACCAGCAGGTAACAGGTTTGAAACTGGTCCGTGGATGAAAGTCTAAGGCTCAACTCACAAAGATCTTGACCTAAATATAGTCCGCAGGGAGGGCAATGGAATGTAGAGTAAGTGAGTGTGTGAATGTGTGGCACAACAAGTGTGTAAAAGCATCAGCGGCTTAAATGAGCTCACATGCACACTGTTTCTTCCTTGATGGTATTTAAAGAGAAGTGTATGAGAGAGGTGTTCCACAACAACACAGATTTAAAGGCACAACAGTATACACTATTAAACAACACGATAACAACCACTAGAAAAAAAAAAACACATAACGACGCAGCTAAAATCATGAATAAATTAGCACGCCCATTACTCTCGCACCGCTGGGCCCACAGCCTCATTGAAATATAGGTCTTTTCAACACATATACCTAATATACTAAAAAAGAACATTTAAAATGATTCAGTGGCTCGTGTGAACGCATTAATTTTCAGTACTAAAAATATATTTTTAAGCAGGTCCCGGTCGCTACTTTTCTCTTGTGTGGAATGCATAATGGATTCCTATGTAATCCATTATGGCTGATGAGGGAGCGGGAGATAAAGAGTCGGCGGCAGCGGCAGCCACCCGGGGTTGTTCTTCTTTAAATGAAGTTTTAATAAAGAACGACGGAAAGGCTGCACAAGGTCAATTATCAGCCTGGGCCCGGGATCCGATGCTCTCCTCAGATCCTTAGTTAACCATAATAGCCGTCAGTCACAGCCGGCTGATCTACACGTAAAGGCGTGAGACGCCCAGACGAAGGCTGAAGCGATCTATCCAACGCCTGTGTCGGTGTACGTTTACTGTTGACTATTTTTCGTCCTGACTGGCACATAAGGTCACCACTGTCACAGACAGGCAAATCAGCAGCGCTCACTGCGGTTGACGTTCATTTGTCAGCGCCCTCGTTGAGGAGGATATCTCTTTATGCATCAAGAATACGTTAAAAAGTCAGCGGGCGAAGAGGTGGAGATATTAATATCATCCGTCCGGCTGCTCGCTCACCGTTGAAAGTTGAAAGGCCCCCTTCTCAAAGAGTGAGGTGGATTTAATGTACAGCGTGCTTATGAATACACTTATGTATTCATTTGAGCAATAAACGCCGGACTGGGTCCCACACAGAAAAACAAACTGCCTAGCTTCCGGCAGCCATTTTAATTAAATGCCATGGATTGTCAAATTTATCGATCCCTCCGCTCCCCCGACACAAGCTTGAAGGATGTCCTGTTCCATTTCCATATCTTTAGCGGCTTCTGCTGCTAATGTGAGGTGAGGGATGGAGGGAGATGGAGGTCTGCTTGGCTGAAACGGGCCTGGCTCCCGCAGCGTGGAGCAGGCGGAGACAGAGGAGGGGTGGGGGGGCGGGGGGGCGCACATGTCCTGAAGCAATAGCGTCAGAGCCTCGCTCTCCCTCGCTCTGAGCAGATCTGTGTACAGATGGGTGTCTGACAGGCCTACAGCTGTTCGCCTAATTGTTCATTAAGTGTTCTATTGATTCCCTTATTTCGAGTACATGTGTCTTTCAGCCGCCACGCTCCATGTGAAGTGGCGGACACACATGCCACACACACACCCACATCCTGGCTGGGCCGAGATGACAGGACCGCTGGATGGTGGAAATGCGAGCTGCCACTTTTAATCCAGGGCCTCTCTCTCCACGGGGTCCGGCAGGGCCTGGAAGGCGGCGCCGCGCTTGACGCACCAGGCTTTTATTTTCCAAACTTTTAGCATCAATCAATTAAAGTGCTGGCAGCAGCATGGAAAAATGTTTAATTCCTTGTTAAGCGGCAGCAGCCTCAGATTGCACCTGGCTGATAAGGGAGCTTGTGTGAGTCTATTAGATCCTGACACTCTTGCCTGATTACTCGGGGAGAATACAAGCTTTATTTTAGGTGGAGGAAGATCGGGAAAGATACGGTGGAGGAGAGCTGGAACTGGAGCTCAGCACCATCAAGTTGAGGCAGATCAGATGTGATCTCCTGTTGTGGATTATGCCATTCACTGGGAGCTGATCTGATCCACATTTAATCTGCAAGCAGAACAGATAAAACCCATTCCGGGGCCCGGGCCCTTGCATTAATCCCCTTTACAAAAAAATTGCAGTTATTTAAATTTCCATAAGGAACAGATTCATCCTTGGACTGTTCTCCGTGCACCTTGCTCTCTGTAGCGTTGACAAAGTCTCCCAGAGCGACGGTACCCTCCCACATCCACTTGACGCAGGACAAGATGGAAAAATCAGACAGAGCCCGGGCTGATGGTGACAGAGTTTCCCTCCGTGTGGGCGACAAAGCACGGTCATGCAGAGCACGTACAGGGGAAGGCAATTTGTCTCAGTGCTTTTATGAATTTACAGAAAAGGCAGCAAATAGAAAGGGTAGTATTATATGGACTGGTCAACGCTAAAGGGAGAAAAATCACCAGACAAACTGTAACCATTTCTCTTTTTTCCCCCTTTGTTCAAAGCCTCACAATTTGGCTTTCAAATTGGACTTAGCGCTTCAGTGAGTCAAGTCATATACTCCCGGCCCGGGTGGTCGTCTCCATTTCTTGGGCGAGGAAATTCTGTTGGCCCTCCCGCGTTGAGTGGAGTGATAATGTTCTCTGTAAAACACAATCAGTCACCTCCCTCCTTGCCTTTGTATAAGCCTCGAGGACCCCCAATCAATACCGGCTGGCTGGGTGACTTATCATCGCGGGCCGGCCACAGAGCTGAGTCGAGCTGAGCGGGGCAGGAGACAGCGAGCTGCATCCTGATGCAGACGTGAGCTGAGGCCCCGGTGGTGACTTGCCCACGAGGCAGTGACCAATTTGTTGTGAGCCAACACAGCGAGGGATGGTGGGAAATATCTTAGCGAGGCCAAACACACTCGCCGTTCATACAGTTTTACAAGACAACGTTGGCGTAAATCAGATTTGGGAGGAATCCATTAGAAGAGATTGAATCAAATATTCATAATCATGTTTTAAACTTCACCTCCCCCATGTTAGTGGATTGGACTTCAATCAAAGTAAAGTAAATTAGATTTTCTCCAACATGGATTCTGTCACACTGATGATTAAGTGTCAGGACCGACAGCTGAGGCTGTGCACTTCACCATCACTACTGCTCAGGCTCCAAATGATGCACAGACAACAGCACCAATCATTCAAAGGACATGCAGTCATGTTGTCCATCTTCATATAGAATCAATGGTTGTCTTCTGCACAGACTGCCATGACTGGACAAACCATCTCCAGTACATACACACGCACTGGACCTAGAAGAAGCCATGTGAGGCGCTCTGAGGTCCTGCACAGCCTCGTGTGATGTGTTGTTGAGCTCACGCCGTCTGCTGACACCCGGAGAGCTTTTTACAAACAGGAGAACTTTAATCTGGTGCACAGCCACGATAACTGCCTCTGAAGGCCACCCAGGATGATGTGTGGTCCTGTTGCCTCTTGGCCTTGCTTGCCTCTGCAGTTTTAACACAATACTTTCAAGGCCTTTACTTAACACTTACACTGTTGTCTTTCAGTTTTTAAACAACCACCGTGGGTTTGAATCCAATTTTCGATAAACAAAATTGAGGATGTAGAGGCACTTTTCAGAGTGAAACTCAACAAGTCCCACAATGAGCAAACTCTCTGCATGACAAGAGGACACGTCCAGCAGAACCCGACTTGGACCTGGTTGAGTGGAGAGGTAAGAAATGGGAAGAGAGGAAGAGAAACCAACATCTACTGTATCCTGCCATCAGCTGCAATCAGTAGCTTTTGCAACTTTCAAACCTTTGTTTTTAAATAGGCGTTTTCCATAATACTTAATTAATTAAGGCAATGAAACCCAAACCTTTCGATCATTTCACTGAGGTTGCACCGATTACATTTGTCGTCGTTTTAAAACTTGGTCAGTTGATGTACCAATCAATCAATTTGATTTTCACAACATTCATGTTTTTGCATCATTTAAAATTGATGAAATCAAATATGGTTCCTGGTGTTTATCTTAAAACAGGATTTGCTAAGTCATCTCCAATCAGCTGCCGTATGCAGAACCTCCAGCTGTTTGAAGACTCGGTGCAATCAAGGAAATCACATGAACCAGTTAATTGAAAAAAAAAAAAAAAAAAAGTTAATAGGCCACCACTGAATATGCATTTGAACTCATTAATTTTTGCAAAGTATGCTCAGCACATGTTGGAATCAATGATCTGCAAATGTCTGCCTACCCCCTCGTCTTTTACCACAATGTGGATTTGTGTCCTCAGCTCAGTAAATTATACTGAATACTGGGGTGGTGTCAGAACGATCTGTTAAATAATGTTATTGTAGTATTTCTAATTTGACGTTCTCAGTTTCAGGTTGTCTCCTTTGTTTCTTTTATTGCATTTTCCCTATCTTGTCTTATTTTCTCTCGGTTGCATTTGTGGGACAAGGACAATATAGACTCAGGGAGATAAACTGGAGCCACTGCAGCGAACCTTCAACGCTGAATTTACCAGTGGACGAGAGACAAACCAGCTCAGCTCTCGACCCTAATGTTTCAGTTTTGGTGGCCCGTCCTTTACAACGGTGACAATGGAGGTTGCAGGAGGAATTGTCTTTAACTTTGATGATGTCTGCAGCCACGCTGGCCTGTTAATGGCCTCTAATTGTCCCAGTGAAGACAAGATGTTGACATTTGTTATGTGTTCACAGTCCAGGGCTTTGCTTTAGTCATTATGCTAATTCAACCATTATATATCTGGGGTATTAATGGGACTGACGCAAGTGATGTTACAGGTAAAGGGCTGTGAAATGGTCTGTAAACAGAGGGAATTGATTCCAAGGCTGAGGCGATTGTCACCAGCCGGCGCTGAACTGCACAGATAGCCTGCTCCTCCCCGTCTCCCCCCTCCTCCTCCTCCTCCTCCCCGTCTCCCCCCCCCTCCTCCTCCTCCTCCTCCCCCCCTCCTCCCCCTCCTCTCTGTCCGGCCTGTCAAATAGTCTCCGACAGCATTCAGCAGAGGCTGTCAGGGGCCATCAAAAAGGTACCCAAACACAGCGTGGAATGCCGTCTGCTTACAAAAATGAGACTGGATCAGGATCAATACAGTTTACCCCACTTGCCCAACACCAGAGCGCATCCATCTACTAACACCGCCGCAGCACGGCCCTCAGAATCAGCTGCACGGCTCTGGTTCTCCGGCTGTAGCCGGCTCCCTGTCATACAGAGGTTGGACCTATTTCACACAAGCATTGCTTCTGAAGGTCTCAAACGATGAGGCACAGATTTATTTTGTGAGATTGAAGGCCAATAGATTTGAATTCTGTGGACGGACAAATCTAAACGAGAAATTCTTGTTTTTTTTAATTGTCTTTGTCATTGTATGACAAAAACAGACGTCAGTGATAGATCCAGGCAGGACATTTGGAAAAAAGACAGCATGTGCATTGATAGTTTTTAAGTGGAGTTATTGTCTTGTGTTACAGTTCAAATTAAAACGACTTCAGCTGAACTTGTGTTATTCTCTGTTCGATTATATTATAGTTTATGACCCAGTTTAACTGCGCATTGAGTCGCAGCGCAAGAAGGGAACCTGCTGAGACTCTCACAACTCTCATCACATTTCTTTACAAATGACTATTTACAAGACCCACACCAATTGATAAGAATATTAGATCTCATGTATAGTTTATGTGATGGTCTTATAAATTATTTGGCAAAAAGGTGACGCCACCATGTTTTATAGTTTTCTGTTGAGTAACATACAACAACAATTACACAACGTTACGAGGCAGTAAAAGACGACGATAAACAACACAAGTACTTCCACCACATCAACAGCTCTAACACAAACACTGTGTGCTGTTAGTAGGGCTGTAACTCACACGTAGTGTCATCTCAATATTATTGTTTACATGTATTGATTTTATAATCTGAAAAAAACTCATCACAGTCTTCTGAAGCTCAAGGTGACAGTTTTAAATTAACAACATAAAGATGTAACGTTTATAGTCACACAAGACAAAAAAATCTGCACATTCTCACAACCCAGAAACTGGAATTACAGAAGGTTTGAAACGATAACTAAGAAATGACCAAAATAGGTTTTTATTACTGCAGCTCTTATTTAAACATGTATTAAAATATATGGAATATGAACAAGTGTAAACTTAATAGGAGAGATAATGAAACGGCCAAAGTTTCTGCTTCTACATTAAAAATAAGAGGAAATCCTTTGCTCAAATTAAAATACTTTTTATGCCTTATAAACACTGGGAGGCCCGACTCTGCCTCACAGCACATTACTGAGGCAGCCTAACAGCTATCCTGTAACAACAGGCGGAGATGACCACTGGCTGTCATGTCCATTTAGCTGTGCTTGAGCTCCCGGAGAAGGGAGCAGGCTATAAAGCTGGACCTGCACTGCCACACAGTAATTGAATTACTCCTCCATCCACCCTTGTATTCATTTATCGTTCTGAAATCTGCCGGTAATAGTGAAATGGGATGTTTTTGATCCAGTCCCTTCAGTCCGCTGGGGGAGAGTACACTGAAAAAGGTCCTGCAAGGAGTATATCTCTTTTACAATAACCGTTTGCAGAGCGGTGAGGCCTTGTGTGCTTATATCCGTCAATGCAGGTGTCTCGGCTAACATGGATATCAAATAACAGCCTGCTAACCAGATCTGTCAAAAACATGAGACCAATAATTACCTGCTTCTGTACTGGGGGGTCGGGGAGGAGGCGCCACATAATAAATCTGCTGTATTCATCCAGAGAAAATTCCTCTTTTTTTTCTTGATAGGGTTTGAATACGAAGCCCAGGCTAATAAAAGATTGGCCTGTCATAATGAATCAAGAGGGCCAGTGTCAGGTAGGTAGTGTGAGTCTATCCTCTCACATATCCATCTCTGGAACAAGCGCCAGCGCGTCTGCACGGCTGCAGAGACGAGGCCGGTCGACACCCTATTTGGCTCCCTCGGCTGAAATTAACTTTGGGCCCAGGAGAGACAGAGAGACAGTGTTTGGAGCAGCATGGCTTCATTTTCTCCCGCAGCGAGCACCGGAGCCCCAGAGGGACACCAAGACGGATTTGCATGCCACTCGCTATTCTCCGCTACCTGCCTCAAATTTATTATTGTGGCAAGTCAGCTTCCCCAACAGCAACTTGGAGGACTTTTCAAACCTAAATGGTATCTGCAGGCGGTCAGGAGACACATAGAAATCATACACACTCCCACACACACACACCGAGAAGGGGAAAAGCTGCATCAAAAAGTAATCATGGAGATCAGAATACAGCTGTCAACGGCGCCAAACAGAAAGTGATGCCTCTGATGAAGTGTTCCACTCTTTCAGGAGCAGGAAGCACTCGGCAACTTTTCACCCAAAGTTTGTTGGCTCGGATGACGCGGTGCAGTGTGGGTCATCAGCGTGGCATGGCGGGCTAAGTCGTGACACACACAGAGTTTGTGAAGCTGTGCCTCACCTTTGCCTGCGTCATAGCTCATCCTCCTCTGCAGACCACCGTTTCAGAAAGCCGAAATTCAGCTGGCGGAATTGAAAAAAAAAAAAAAAAAAAACTGCAGCAACGGGCTGATTCGGGTTTGTGTACAAAACAAAATGAGAAATAAATCTGTTGTTTTCATTTGTAATGAATCAGCTGGGTGTTTTTTAAAAATGTTCCCATTGACTCCTCAGAGAACAATTCAAGGAGAAGGACTAAAAAAGAATCAGGCATCAGGTTAGAGGAGCTGATGTTCATCATCACGTGCGATTAAAAATATGGATTTAGAGAATTTGTGCCCATTTATTTATTACCCTTTGTCCAATATTAAAATATTCCTTTTGAAGAGGAAGATGCAATCTGACAATGCTTTAATTGAGCATTCATAAAATCAATTACTTTTAAAATTTGATGCAAACTTTTTTAAATTTACAATAACAAACTTTCACAACTGTTGTTGCTTGTTAAAAAGCAGAAGTGATGAGCTGGATCAAACATTTATCACATCCCTGCCTGGACATGATAATGTGACACGTGGCTGCCAGTCGCTGCTCACGTGCACCGAGGAGCGTTCAAGGTCAAACACCAGCGTGGAGGTCACGAAGGAGTGGCACTGGGAGAAATAATGAAGTGTGGGCCCGTGATGCCCATTACCTTTCCTTTGTCCCCTGCAAATGAGTATCATTCATGTGATCATCTATTATCATGTTATTGGAGGTAAATTTAACAAGCTGTTGAGAGTGCTGGAAAATCAATACCTTTTAAATGCTGTTTATGTGTGATTAACGGTTAATATCCTCACAAATTATTTAATATAATAAGGTCATTTGTCTTTCACATGAGCCCGGCACCCTGCAAAGAATAATAGAATAATAAATGAGGACACTAGTGAAGAGGAGATTTCTGATGCTTTCCCCGGCTCCATTTTATTACCCATATCCTCTTTACAACTACAAAGCTGCACTATGGTTATTTTATGCAAGTCATAAAATTAGGCTGAGATGGAATTAGCAGACTCGGGGCTCTTTATAGGTCAAGCCGGTAGTTTATGAGCCCACGGCTCCCTGGCACTATTGTCAGGAGGCTAGTTAGAGGGGTCTTTAAGCATGATTTAATATGTCCATGCCTTGGAAAATAGTTAAATAGCTAATTAAATGGAGGAGTTAATTTACATATTAATTGACCTTCCAGTAATATTTATATTGATACCTACATGAGGAGCCCTTGTCTTCATTGCCTTTCATCATAGTTAGTCTGAGCAAATATGGTGTAACTTTTTTTGTTTAAACTCAAGTTTCTTTTTATTGTCGCTGGAGAGGGGCTGTGTATTCCCCGCCATGCCAGGCGCACAGCTGGCCGCGCTCTTGTGTGCCGAGTACTCCTTTTGTTGTTGGATAATGGAGGAATCACCATAAACAGAGATGGGATGTGGCCTGGGGGGGATATTGTGGGGTAGGGTGGCTGGACTGAGAGTGTGTGTGTGTGTGTACATGGAGGGGGGGGGGGGGGGGGGGGGGGGGGGCGGGGGGGGGGGGGGGGGGGTGACAAAGGAGCTTGAGGAGGTGGAGGACAGTGTCTGTGTCAAAGCTGCTCTTAATTATATCTCTAATCACCAATCGGCTTGCCAACAGAACAGGACCCTGGGGGCCCGACATTAGCCCAACCTGTACGGAATTAGCACAACATTTCACCTGAAAAGCTTTACAACACACACACACACACACACTCCTCCGCCATGCTGCCTCCTCAGAGAGAACACGACATAAATCTGTTTGTTTGTTACCCTCCACCACCGGCTATAATGCTCCATAAGAGATCTGAGCCACATTCTCTATGATAATAATCTATCGCAGTAATGCGGCCCCGGCATGTCGCATTGTCATGTTGATGTCCGCGTGGCCATCAAGCAGTAATGATGACACGGATCAACGATGATAGATTGGAAGCACATTGTTTGTTTGCAACAGGGGGTGCGTCCGTCCCGTGCATCGTGTTGTTAGCATGGTAAGTGTGTCTCGCAGCCTATTACCGTGTTGATCATTTGTCACCAGGCCTGTCGTCACTTTGTCTCCCACATTCTTTCTGGATAATGGCCCTTCAGATGGATCTGCATACGAGGCCCGCATTCAACAATGGCCACCCTGAATGGGGCTTTTCAGGCTGTGTAAACTAGAAATGTGACAACAAACGCCGGACAGAAGGGATTCTGGGAAGTGAATTCACGCATGAGGAGTCTCTCAGTGCTGGCTTTCCATTTTTTTTTTTTAAATCTTAATTTTCAATTTAACGGGAGATATATGCTCTATAGCTGCTACATTAGGTGTGAGACAATGACCTAATGTGCAGTATCTGTCTTCCATTATCTGTCTTCCCATGGCCTCCGCTCCTGCTGGCTTTGACAATATGGCTGCTGGCCTGGACCCCCTGATCCAGCCACAGACCAGCAGCTGCCCAGCAGACCCACGCAGCCATCGGCAACACCTCAGGGCCACCGGCGCCCATCACTCACTGGGGCTAAGTAGCCTGTCAGCGGGCGCTGTGGCTGCAAATTGAATATTGTTAAAACCCAAAGGTTTTTCCCATCGATGTCCTGTGTGTGCGGCCCTCAAACGACAAATCAACACACAGTTTGACCTGGGCAAATCTGACTTTAGATCGAATGACAGAGAAAAGAACCACAATCATTTAGGATGAAATCATTATTTGAGAAATAAAATGCATTAGAGGCTGACAGCATCAGTGTGGAGTCACAGAAAAGAGCAAACTGACCAACAGCTGGTCGCCTATAATTCTTCTTCTGCTCTGTGTCATTTGTGTGGCCATTAGCGTCCGGGCGTCCCCGTGCCTCCAGACTGCGTCCAAGCTCTGCAGCAGCAGCAGTGATATCACCGCAGGCGCTGGCTGCTGGCTGCTGGCTGCTCAGAGTCCGAGGGCCAGCGAGCAACAGACGTTAGCTGCGTGGTCACAATAATCCGGCCAGGGCTCTCCGCCCCATTCCGAGGCGCAGCCAGGGTCCAGCATTTCCAACTGAATAACTCTATAAAATGGACACCTGCCACGAGAGCCTGCATGCATCACTAGTGCCAGAGTGACGAGCACAATTGCCCAGCAGTCACGGCCAGTTGCCCGCTGATATATCAGATGCGATCTCCGGCGCGGGGTTCAGTGCCCCAGCCAAATGTTAAAGTTATTTGTTCTTGTCATTAAACTAAACTTTATTGTGACCCTCTCCCGCTGTTATTGCACTAGTAGCAATTCTCCCAGACTGGACTTTATCATTGGGACTGTCTATGAATCTCTGGGGCTTTGCCACTGCACTTCACTGAGCTATAACTCCTTGTTGCCCTTGCAGTCCGAAGACGGCCGGAGAGAGGCGAGGAAGAAATGGACAGAGGGAGAGAGGAGACAAAAATGGACACGACAGGAGGAAGTATTTTTTTTAAATTGTAATGCTAATTGAATGATTAAAAAAATAATAAATAATGGAAAAAAAAACTACCTTGATAACACAAGGAAACAATTCGTCGACTAAAATAAAGCTTCATTCAGATTATGCGGTCAGTATTTATTTAGTTGGACTCAATGGCGGAACAGTGGACTGGATAAGAATAGGCATCGTCGTTTAAAAGACGACGCTGAGCTTCATTGTGGTGATCTGAGGTCAGGGCTGCAGGCTCCATCGCCTTTGATTAACAACAACAGCTTCAGACAAGGTATATCACGTCTATTCCTTCACTTTAATCCTAGCGAGAGAATAAGTTTGAATATATATTCCCCTCTCTGTCGGCACACAACTCGGATCCAACCCATTAATCAGTAAGCACACAGAGAGCCATTATTATTCTTTTTATTATGGAACTTTACATCAAAGTTTTGGTTTTAATGCTCATGCTGATGTTGAGAAATGGAAAGTATGGATCCTCTTACGGTTGTAATGAAAAGGGTTGTGATCCATGGGTGTTTGCCTTGCCTCACTGTGCTTTATCGTAGACGATGAGGGCATCCCTCACTAGCTTTGCACCTTTTTCAGAATGTTTCATTGCTCTCCTATTTTCCCTAAGGTTTCCACCTTCACTGACCCCACAGCTGCTGCCCGGAGGAGGACACTTAAACTGATATTAGAAGGAAACGTCTTGCCAAAAGTGTTTGTGGGTCATTAAGAGGCTGCGACTGTTACAAAAACATTAGCGTTTGCGAGGCACACCGCAGACAAAGGGTGGCTGTTTTTACAGCCTGTGTGTTTTCCGAAGGTTCTTGAAAGAGACAATGCGGTCATAGAAAATATAAACTGCAGATAAACGACGTGACATAAAACTGCAGCCCATGTCCTGTCAAGCTCGGGTGGCTTCCAAGCTCAAACTACCTTAATTTTCACCTCCTGTGAATAGCGTTAACATCCTCTTTCTCCTCTGGCATGAAAAAAGGGATATTTTGCTGAGCCTTAATGAGATGGTGTTATGCCTGGTTTATGCCATTTTACAGCTTCACACATAAATGTGTTGAACATTTGACACTATCTACGGTGGCACCCTCGGTCTCTATTCAGCTGCACGCTTGTCCTTTGTCCAAATCTCTTTAAAAAATGCCAGACGCAGCTTGATTACTGCATTTTGAGACGTATTTAAGTCCACTGCTGCTCAGGGTATTTCTGGCCTGGCAACCTTGAAAAAGACCAACTCGTCCCCAAAATGCCCCTTTCTTTCCCAATGAGGTAAAAAGGGCAAGTTTTTGCTCTTTAAGATGGCGGTACATAACCCGTCCATGGAACATAAACGTGTCTGCCAGTTGGGGAAGATGGATGGAAGCCTGAATGCCTGCCTTAATAAAAAGCTCTTTAATCCCTCGTCCAGATCTTCTTCCCAAGGAAGCATGATATTAAAGACAGGAACTGGGCTTGGTAAACGTAATGGATCGGCAGGAAAGTTTAAAAGCACCAAGGGGCTAGGCCATTATGCAAAACAGGCCTCGCACAAGTAATCTGCGCCCTGTCCCTCAGCTGCCAAAGACAAAGAACACACGCAGAGGCCCTGATTACTTCTTAAGAAGCGCCGCCATGATGGATTCAGGTATTTTGACTGTTAATATGTTTGAATGAAAATTATTTATACATTTTCTGTGAGGTTGAGCGCCTCTCCCTGTGATTACTGCCTCTGAAAATGAGAGCGGAGGAGCAGGAAATTTCCATGTCACAGAGGCCTGATGTATACTCAGATTATGGGCTGATTGCAGCTCAGATGAGCACCGCGTAGAATCGTTTGCCTGCGCCTGTGACAACTCCCCGTCCCTGACAAGGCCTCTTAGTTTTTCCGGTTATTGATGCATTCTGCATAAATGCAATCCGTTGATGGCACCTGCCGCCGGAATGTAGGTATGAAGGGTGACTGGGAGCGCGCGTGTGTGGAAACAAAGTATTTAATACACTCAGGAGGCAGGGAGGCGAGCGGCGGCGGAGGAGGGCACCCTGGATGTTTTTTATCCGCTGTCATGCAGGAGAGCAGATCAGAGCCGTGTTCGAGGGGAATCTGCATGTGTGATGATGATAGCTCGGCGGACATTCATCTCTGTGCTGGTTCAATGGGGGTGAAAGGGAAAGCGGGATGAGGAGGAGAGGAGCCAAAACGCGCAGAGGGATTTGTGATGAGGGAACATGCCGGAGGTCAATGAAGGAGGGAGGTGTGTAACAGGAAGCAACACACTGGTACTCTATTATACTCATACTGGTACTACTACACTGGAGAGGACTTTAAATACACTTGTTGGCTCCACGTCAGTGGTGTAATGTAACAAGATACAGCTGCATATTATTATATGGTGCGTTATGTCAGTTCATGCTTCTACTCTATTATTTAAGGCTTTATTGCAATACTACTCTCCTCTTACTCCATTCATCATCTATTTTCTGAAATGTGTATTTTGTTGCATACACATTCAGTAGACTTCACATGTGTGTTGGAGCTGATTGTGAGCCCTGAGATAACCACAAATAAACATTTGAAATACTTCCACTCATGATATTTAAAGTACATTTTACTAGTAGTACTTGGGTACTTCATGGCCATAAGTCCTCATGATGAATGTGAGCTCAGAAACAACCTGGAGTCAAGTCACGAGTCACTGTTGAAATACTTAAATACAGACAAATTCTGGTTATCTCATCAACACAAAGTATGACTTAATTTCTGAAATGTTCAATATTGGAAGACGAAAGATTCAATCACTCGACAGCACGGAGTTAAGCGGGGCCTCCGGTATCTGCCTCCGAGCTGCGGTGCATAAAAATGATTGATAGATCCACTTACAGCACAACAATCCCCCGAGAACAATTACCACCGCTTTGGTAATCCTGCAATCATGGCACTTGATCACGGCATATCCGACTCCTCCGTCGAGCGGTTGGACGATATTCAAGAGAAACTTTTGGCTCTTTCTGCTGGAGGAAGACTAATGAAAATATTTCAGTAGCCAACTTTTTAGGCCAATGGGAACCCAGCGAGCGAGGAAGCCCTATTGCATATAGATAGTGGAACGGGGCCACTTTGCAGTAAAATGGAACAAGCATTATACGAAGAAACAAATTCCACCCCCCTCCCCTTCACACACATATTCATGCATGTACACATTTAGTCAGCGCCCGCAGGCATGGGTTCGCTTATCCCCATCTCTGCCTGTCTTTTTGTGGCCTGATTTGAATACGAGCCTTGTTTTATGGAGGAAGGTAATTGGAAGCTGGTGATTTACTGCAGTGTATACAGGGACTGCATCCAACAAAATATCTGGAAGCAGGGAATAATCACTTTTTAGCCCGCTGCTGCATTTATCCGGACACAGGTATATTTTAACCACCAGGTGTTGACAGTGTTGACTATTAGCCGGCAAATAAATTATTCAGCACTTACAAGGGAGGGGAGGGGAGGGGGGGGAATGGGAAAAATCTCCTTACAACAGGACAAAGCAGGATGTGGTGGGGAGAATAAACCAGGCAGTCATTTTTTTCTTCAATTACAAAAGGCAAATATTTATTATTTATAAGTACTTGCCTTGTATGGGCTTAAATGTTATTTATGAACCTGTTGCATAGTGATTTCCAATGTAACTCATTATTTTTAGCTGGAGGGTGTTGTAAAGGAGCAAGGATATATTTAATGACACTCTGCTAGTCGGTGCAATTACACTGTAATCATTATGTAAAATGTCCTATTAATTAAACCAATTTCTGCTCGGGGAACATTCTTTTCTGCGGGGCCAGCGCCTCATCCTTCAGCTGCCGTGCTGCCTCCTGTTTTTCACGAGGGCCCCTATTATGTTGTGACTTCACTGCATACATATTTATAAAAGAGATTTTCATTATCCGCAAGATTTGGAGCCACTTTCTCGGATGAATGAATAGAACATGCCACAGAAGTTTGAAAGGCAACTAGGTTTCTTCCTAATCATGCAATGTCTTGGACCTTTGATCATCGCTGCAGGGCGGCGCACATTTATAACCGGAGAATTAGCCGCCGCTCTCTGAGAAGAAGTAAAGCCCTGAGTTAAATATTGGCTCCAGATCTGATCGTATGTGACGTTTACAGGATGGGATGCTCAGAAAAAGTGTCAGAGAGCAGGAGAGGAATTATCAAACTATCAACCATCACTTTGTGTATTCAAGTAGTGAAATCAGGCGCACGTCCCGACAACAACAGGATCATCTGTGGAGCTTTGAGGAGGAGGGTGGCGTCTGGGAAGAGCAGGCAGGGGGCGGGACACGACTTTGAAATGTTGCTGCAGAAATGACTTTGCTGTTTACAACACATCAACAAAGGTGGAAGTCGAGAGCAATGGGATAATTTCAGGAGAACATTTACAGAGTACTGCTAACATTAGATGAATGCAGCTAAATAGCACAAATGGAGAATTCTTTAAAATTCTTGAAAATGCTAAGCAGAATTCCGAGTCGGTCTCCCTTTAAGACAATGTTGGTGCTAGCAATCAGGGCAGGACAGAGCGGTTGACCCTGCTGGCTCTCTATCTGCTGTCCTGGCAGTCCTAATGTTGCTGTCGTGACCAGGGGTCATTGGCACTTCCAATGCTCTTCAGACACAATCTGTTTTCTTTACTTCTTGGCACAAAGGAAACGATTAAGAAAACAATTCAATAGAAAGAGAGAGAGAGAGAGAGAGAGAGAGAGAGAGAGAGCATGTGCACATCTACATTGCAAATGGAGGCAGTGGGATGTTTGCTATTCAGAGAGCATCAGTTGGGAGAGGCCGTCTGTGCGCGAGCTCTTTTTACAAGAGGTCTGCTGCTGAATTCAACGGTCAAACCGTGATGTTGGAGGAAATGTGTTGACTTTGTGGCTGAGATACTGAAACACTACTTGATCTCATCTACGACGATGTTGTCTTTAACGACAGAATCAGCCGCAGAGACGTTTTCTTTTGCCGTTTTCACATATGAAAAATGTCCACAACATGGACATTTTCTCTTTTGCCTTTCACATGTGAAGAACACAGGAGAAAAGACCAATGTGGGTGAGTGTTGGCATTTGGGTAGATTGGGGACAAGGCAGGACATGAGGCATAGATCCTACATGTCGGCCCTTAACAACAAAAGCTCACCAGATGAGTGTCTGCGTCCTCTCCGTCCACGCAGGAGACATCTGTATTCTGCTTGTCTTGTGTGTCAGGATCCACTGACACTTGTGTCCTCACATGTCTCAAATGTAAAGCGGGGTTAGCGCCTTGCGTATCCGGCGCCGGGACAAAGACTGAACTTGTCATTCATAAACTATTTCCATGACAATACAAGAGAGCAAGTCTCTGCAGAGGCAGCGGAGGCCCGAGCAGATGGCAACAACATCTCCACTCATAACTCTCTCGCCGCTGATCTTTTCCCATGCAGCTCGCCACGTGTCAGGGCTCCATTCATAAAGTTGTTACAGATGACTATCTCAGCGTGTCAACCTTGTTTGGCAGCAGACAAAGCTGGGAGCACAATGGTGCAGCTCTTATCAGGAGAGGGCTCTAAAGCTCCTCGCAGGAGCGTGACTAAAGCGCTGACGGATTTTTTGAGCGGCTTATAAAGTTGAGTTGTTAAAGTCAAGACACCTGCTGCCTAAGAGGACGACGGGGAGGTGATGCGGGGTGTGAAGAAGAGAACAGAGTAATGTGCGGTCGAAGGAAAGCTCTTCCACAACCACTGGCCTCACCGCAACATTCATCATGAAACTTAGTTTCCCGATGAAATTAAAAGCCTCACGAAACAAGCGCTCTGTTTCAAATAAATGATGGGAGTTTATTTATCTTCTCGGAGAAACTGTTTCCAGCATAAACCAGAATTTCAAAAATACAGCCCAGACACGCAGCGGCACAGCCAGAAATAAGAAGTGAAGACGGTCGTCACGCGGGCGAGAGGTGGCACCATGATTCTTATCAGAGGTATGAATTACAATATTTATGCTGCATGTTGATTCGGGGCTGGCAGACGGATGGCGGCGTGGCATTCAATCCATTACTTTGTGGTGGGGTGTCAAATTAGGCCGCTTCATTAATACACAATCCACAAGCGAGGAGGAGAGGAAGAGGAGAGAATGGAAATGGAAAGGAGGAGAAGAAAGAGCTGTGTGGGAGGAGGAGGGGGGGAGCAACTGTACATCGGGGAGAGATTATTATTTTTCCCTCTCTCCTCGAGATGAGTGCAAATTATAAGAACATACACCTTCTTCATCTGTTTGGATAAGTGGGGGGCCGGCAGCTGATGGATGACTCTGTTTACAAATGAGGGCGATAATGTTAAGCAGAGGAGCACGACATACATTTCCCACCAATAAGGCTCTGGCTGGGCTCTCACACACACACACACACACACAATGAAGAGGCAGACTGATGATAAGAGTCCCTTGGCTACCGGATTAGGCAATCTTCCCAACAGCCAGCAGATTGATAGAGTCACTCCTCACAGACGCAATTGTAACGGGGAGGAATAAAGTTTGGCCTGCTGGTATCATCTGTGCTTACTGCCAGCTTGGTATGAATCTCTGAGGAAGGATGACCTGTGAGAGAGACGAGGCGCAGCGAGTTTATTTTGTTTCATCTGGGTCTGTGCAGCGGTGAAGGGACGCCGCACAACACACTGTACAACACGCTGGAAGAATTAGCTTTAAATATTTGTATTTACTGATGAGAGGGAATGAAAAAGTCAGTGCTGTTTTTCACTTTCAGTGCTCGACAGAAAATAAACATAAACGTGTTGAGTCATTTTTTAGTCTTTGTCTAGAGTGAGAGTGCACAGATTTTCTATTAAATCTGTTTAATTAAAGGTGAAACCCTTACTTTGGATTTCTGATATTTCAGAAATCAGAATCAGCTTCCTCTTTTATTTTTATAATTTCATTATTCTATTATTTAATATTCAACAGTATGATGGAAACCAATTTTCACATCTTTAAATAATAACTGTAATAAAGATGTTATACACTGTGAGTGTGTGTGTATGTGTATATATATATATATATATAAACCTGATAAGAGAGAAATAAATACAAATTAAGAAATAATAAATTCAGTTTGCCCTCTGTGGACTTTATCTACTGTTCTTCGTTACTGACAATGTGAAATCTGAAATATTTTTTTTCTCCTTTTTCTAAATCAGAAATCTCCCTGTGACATTTTGTTTGGTTTCACCGCTGCACACTCCCTCCACCACACATCTGTTCACGTGTCGCCGCTGAACAAATAGTGCCGATAGTTTAATCCACAGCCCTGACTCCCCACCGGGCTGAAATGAATGAACGGTCCAAGTCAGTCAAGAGCAATCGCTGGCAGAGGCGTGAGGTTAAATGTCTGCATTAGAATGTGTTTGCCCCCCCCCACCCTCCCCTGAGCATGTTAAACAGCCCCTTCTCTCCGGATCCCTCATAATTCCATGGGGCCTAGCGTGTCATCTTTCTCCGGGTGTCACGGGAAATAGACTGATGAATCACTTGGTGATGTCACTGCGGTGGACTGGTGACAATCAGCGAAATGATAGTGTCTGCCTGCCTACACATATCTGTAATTGATAGCCCAAACCCCAAACACTCGCCTCTCTCCACTAGCTATGATGGAACATTGGATTGAAATCACTCCGGATGAGGTGGGGTCCGGGCCATTTGTTATTTACTTCCAGCTCGCTCCCCCCACCTTCTCTTTCTCTCTCCCCAAACCCCCCTACTAGCACCGCCACATACTCACCCTGCCCCCCCACCTCCCCGACAGAATTTTTGCCACGAGAACACATTATGGTAATCAGACAGTATGTGTGTATAGGAATCAATCAACGGAAAAGCCCATCGCAAGAGTTATGACACGGCAAAGTCTGTTTGTAACTTTTGATTAATGGGCAGATCGGCTCTGTTTTTCTGGGCGGATGGCGACGACCTGCAGGACCGGCGGGTTTCGACGAGGACGGCGCTCGCCCCTTTTTCCTCTGTTCAGATGTGCTTCAGGGGGACGGAGGAGGGAGGGGCGGGTTTGCACCAAGTATGGCGAACAAGGCTTGAACCCATTTTCCTGACAATATATGGCGGTGCGGAGGTGATGGATGCCATCTCAGATACGTCTCATCAGCATTAACGCCACCTTGGCACTGCCTCCTCTCTGCCTCTCGCTCTCCTCGTGCGCCGGCCTGATTTATAAAGTTGTTATGGCAATTCACTCTAATGTTATTTCCTGCCACATAAATACATATATCTCAGGCAGGTATTAGAAGGTTGGTAATGGAGGAGCAGCGGAACGGCTCTGGGGATCCTTTTCGGATATTTGGCAGGATGTTATTGGTTGCGCCGAGGGAAAAACTCACATTAGCATTAATCCTCAAGGTGCAAGATGAAAGACAGCAGAGACTGTTTTATTTTCATCAGACAGTCTTCTGTTTTAGCCTCTGTGTGCTCCCCGCTTTGAGTTTACATTTTTTACCCTCCCACAGCTACAGCTTCTCATCTGTACAGGCCTTTTGTTTGTTAAGCTCATTTTATTGTCGTTCATGTTTTTTTTTTTTTTTTTTCTAGGGAGAGAAACAGATAGAGACAGTTGGGTGTTCACATGTGAACAACACCACCCAGACAGATTTTAAATGTTTTTAAAAGCTTTGTGTATGATCTATGTGTCTGAAACACACGCTAGCTGGGATGGACCAGCTCTCTTGGGCTCACCCAGACATTTTACGAAGGAAGCACGAAAACATATCTGAACGTCTGAAGCAACGGACTCGGACATTAAACACCAACACGTGTCTGCCTAAACTGAATCCCTGAATGTGGTGATTACTTCTCCTGGTCTGCTCATTAAACCTAAGGCCCATGTGGACAGTTTTTTTTTCCCGAATGAAAACAAACGCACCATCAATGCATTAATGTTTCATCTAATGCTGTTATTCTATGAACACACAGAGGCCTGCAGCTTCTTAAACGCCCGGCCTCTTCCCTGTCCACGCAAACACAACAATCATCCATCAAGCTTCTGTAACTTCCGCGGACATTTAGCTTTGCAAATCCAAGGGGCAAATTGTTTGTGGAATCTCCATTTTGCCCTTTTCTAATGTTGTCATTAGCAATCAGCTCACTGGGAAAACAGGGCCGCGAGAGCCAGAGGAAAATCATTTGAACCTTCAGCCCCGCCATGGATTCGCTGCCGCCAAGGGGGGTCAGGGGTGCCGGTCAGGGTGACAGCTCGGGTCAATACCCGGGAGCAGGTAGAGGATGGCGACGTGTGGAGGGAGGGAGGAGTTAGAGCAGGTCGCCCTCACGGATCAGCCAGCTTTAACTTGAAGTCCGCAGAATGTTGAGGAGACGGGGAGTGTGTGTGTGTGTGTGTGTGTGTGTGTCTCTGTGAGTGAGTGATAGTTGCTGACGGTGCCAGCCCAGGCCAGTAGTTTTCTCTCTCTTTCATACGCAAGCAAATGAGAGGTGGAGTGGAGGTATTGAAAGGTGTGACGGCCTTGTCAGGGAGTGTCCCCCCTGTCCCCTGCTGCCAGCGTGTCCCCCCCCCTGCACTCAGAAGGCATGGCACACCACACGAGACTGACACCTGAAATATTGAGCTATCGATGCGCTGTCTCTACGCGACAGCACGTGTGTGACAGCGTGGGCGTGCGTCATCGTACGAAACAGAGGGTTATCGATATGGAGGTTGTGCAACGTAAACGCCTGTGTGTGCGCGTGTGTGTGTGTTTCTACCGCGTTTTTCTGTGCGTGCATGAGGTGCCACCACACGTGTGATGGACTTATTGATACTTTGCACTTGGACTCAAACTACGCATCGATTCCTGGAAACGCGACACCTGCATGCAAGTCGGGTAAACGACGGGCAAGTTTGCTGTCAGATTCTAAAGTTTTGAGCAAAGACACCCAAGGACTTCGAGGATGAATGTTCCAGATCATCACGGGCTAATTTGAGAAAGAAAAAAAAAAAAAAACACCACTGATGACATTCAGGTGTTTTGATTTCCATGTGCGGGCAAAGAAAAATTAAGAGGAAGAAGACGGGAGAAGAAAAGGTGCCAGTGGGTAATTGAAAAATACAGAGGTGCGATGTCAGGTATGGATGTGAAATATAAAGACATTTTTTTTGGCAGGCCTATTTCAGCCAGACAGTAGGGGGCTATTTGGAATGGAGGAAAGTAATAACCTCCATTTGTTCCCTCTAGTCCCTGGGCTTATGAAAAACGCCTTTACAACTTGCTTTGCCTTAACAGGGTTTTCCGGGGGATTTTGAAGTTTGGCAACTTGTCACTCGGATTGGAGCCGGTGGAAATATGATGTTCGGGTCACGGCTTTCTCTGCTAGTTCAATATGTTGCTGTGTGATTGAGGTTGGGTTGGCGAACAGGATTTGGGCTATTAATAAAGCCAGAGGTGGTCCTGGGGCCAGTGCCTACGTACCAGACTTCTACTGTCAAAGAAGAAGACTTTTCCTAAATAAAGCACAAGATTTACTATTCTCTCTCTCTCTCTTTTTTAAATTGAGAAATTGGACCCCAAGACTGCAGCCTGGTCTATGTTACGTGTTATTCCACATTCTGCTCTGATGCTCCCCGAGCCCCTGGAGAGCTCGGTCAGCCGGCGAGCTCCCCCGCTCCCCCTGTCTCCATCACTATCAATTGTCTTTGAACAGCTCCGATCATCACCTCAATTATCCGTTGTCCTGCCCACCTGATGGGTTTTTTGCCAACTATAACTTCTCTGTGGATGGACAGGGAATAATGACAGCTGAGGCCTGAACCTGCAGCCGAGCGGAATACAAAGCGGACTGGGTGGATGTAGATGCGGCCCTGAAATTCGGCCACTTAAGCACTTGCGCTTATTGATGCAAAAGAAACACAAAGAAAGACGCACGCGAGACAACACGTGCGCGGCACAACGGGCGCACACGCAAGAGATGTCCGCAGATGTTGATGCAAGCGTACACACACAGAGCCCGATCCCACCGCCTCCTGTAGAAAAGCCATTTACTGACCGACCGCCGAGGTGTCAAGCTCCAAAGTGAATCTAAGAACGTGCTTGATGTGTTCTCTCTCTTTCTGTCTCTCTCGCTCTCTCCAAAGGCTCGGAGAAACTCATTTACCCGACAAATCCAAATACATGTGCAGAGTGGGAAAATGTATTCATACCACAGGTGATCTTATTATGGGCGCGGTAAACTGAGCAATGAGAACATCATCCACTGCAAATGACATCTAAACACATATCGACGAAGGGGAGGAAAAAAAGTAATATCATCTGCATAATCAGGGAAAAGCGGGCGGATATGCCGTCGTCTGGGAAATGGAATGAATCTGAAAGTTCAGTGCCGGAGCATTGTGCTATTTATCCGTGACAGTGATTCCATTTAAAGTCAGCAAAAAAAAAAAAAAAAGAAGTAGAAAAAAATCAAGGTGTTGTTGGTGCATGGGAAATAGGTGTGCCATGGCTGCTTTAGCTATTAGTCGGGAAAAAAATATTTATATGTATATAAACACGTGTAGTTTCTGTTGGTGTGAGACGAGGCACCGGAGCTAACATCTAATCACAAGCCAAGAAAGCACATCAAAGGCAATTATCACACAATCATGTGTTGACTCTCAGATGATCTGTGGTCATGTGATCCTGACCTCCGTCCTGAATCTGACCCTGGACGTCCTCTGCGCTCTACATCTGACCAACACCAGCCCTCTGTATCATTATGATTATTAACTCATTTCTATAATTACCTAAAATGCCACAGAGGTTATGGTTTCATCATGGTGTTTGATCATCTACTAGCAGAATTATTATGAAAAAACTGCAGGACGGGTTTTCTTGAAACTTGGTGCACAGGTGGGGAACGGACCAAGGAGTA
The DNA here is from genome assembly GCA_016785235.1 of Pseudorhombus dupliciocellatus. Lineage (NCBI taxonomy): Eukaryota > Metazoa > Chordata > Actinopteri > Pleuronectiformes > Paralichthyidae > Pseudorhombus > Pseudorhombus dupliciocellatus. Next base: position 2,242,674 of record JAFBJW010000359.1, on the reverse strand, counting down.
ACTCGTTGACATATGAGGTATATTTATATTAAGGAGGTGGATTCAGGATTTCTTTAAATGTATCAAACACTTTGAGATTTTAGAGGATATTTTTAAGAAATCATTCTGAGAATTTGTATTTATGTCCATTGTTTTGATGAAATACTGCAAAAGTAATATAGCACATAGGATATTTGGTGTATAACGACTTTGTCCTAGTAATGTGCACAGAGATTCTCTGCTGTAGTTGGCTCCCGATGGAAATTATTATTCTGCATTGACTCAGGCCCATCCAGCCAGATAGCCGAGCCATTAGCATTTTCCTCTTTGTTCCCATCTATAAACATTTTTGTTGTCCTGAAGGGTCATCTCTGTATTCTTCCATGTCTCCCTTCCTTCGTAATGAATGAGTGTAATTACCAGGCCTGATTGGTTGGAAGGTCATTGGGAATCCTGTAATTTTTCACTTATGTTAAACTCGTGTTTGTGATGAATGTACCCAACCTTTCTGCATCCCTCCTTAGATTACTCTAGGCATAGAAATGCATCCACAAATTAAGCTGTTCATTGAACACTGTTTCCTGCCCGGCCATGAGTACGTTTATACAGATAAACAAATGAAAAGAGGCGCTGCGCTGGGTTTTAATGCCTGGACAGAGGAGCTGGTCTGAGTTCTACTAGCTTTGAATTCTTGGGCATATTGATGACTTTCTAACATGAAAACAATACAAATATACAACAGAAGACGATGCAGACAAAGATGTCAAAAAACAAGTTTTCTGTTTCAGTTTGTTTTCAGTTTTTTTGTTTAGCAGGATTTAAACGTCCTGTCCGGCCTCCTGCCACAGACACCAGTCCTCCACACGTTTCCATGTCTGCAAACAGCTCCTCAAACAAATCTACAGATTCAAAACACAGTGTCACCCTCCAACTCTACTCCTTCACATCTCGCTCCCTGGCTCTCCACTTCTTTCTCCCTTTCAAGCAAGCGCATACATTTTGGCCCCCAGACCATAAACCCAGCAGCTCCATCGCTCTTAGTTCATTTTCTAAACTTTTCTTCCCTTCTCTGGGCCGATAATCGCAGTGTTTGGTTGAGGTTTCTCTTCTGCCGGGTGAATTAGTGGCCTGTCAGAGATGGTTCTGCTGCAGGACGCTGGCAGCTGCCCCACTCACTCCACGGCCTATCAGCCTCACATTCAGCTGTCCATGAAGGAGGGATGGAAGGACGGGGGGATCATTGGACACACAGAGAGAGAGAGAGAGAGAGAGAGAGAGAGATGAAGGGATGTAGTGATCGAGAAGATGGGAACATCTAGAACCCATCCCTCTTTCTTGGGGAGGGAGTGAAGAGGTAAGGCTAAAGAATGGATGGATGGATGGAGTAGATGAGTGCAACCGTTCAGGGGCCCCGTGGCCAAAAGCCAGGCGGTGAGTCAGTGGACGAGCACAGAGGCTATACTCTTGTTGTCTTCCTCCCTTTCTCTTCCCTCATTTCTTTCTCTCCTCTCGTTTCTCTTACAATTGCCTCCTGGTGGACTCCTGGGCTTCTTCCTCCCTCTCTCTCTCTCTCTCTCTCTCTTCACTCTCTCTTTTCCTCCACAATCAGCCAGCTGACAGGCAGACTGGGGCTATGATGGACGATGCCCTCTCTGAGTCCGACAACATTTTCTCTCAGTCCCTGAAGCAAGATCGGGCAGCATCAGAGGTAGGCCGGCGCTGGTCTCTTTCAGTGTTTGTGAGGTCCAATTGCTGTGTTCAGTCACCCCTCTCACGACCCCCATATCAGCGGCGCTGGGCTTGTGCAAACTGGAGCTGACCACACGGCCCTGCCTCCTCAAAATCTGCACAGCGGCCGTGCCACGGCGAGCGGACAACATTTAACCACATTTCAACTCCGTGGCTTCTCTCTCTTTCTCTTTGTCACATGGAGCAAAATAGAAACATGAGATTGTAAACAGAGGGAGAACTTAAATATAAGGACATCCAGACCTGTCGGAGAGGAGGATTTCACAATAAATATATTTTATTTGATATGTAGTGTATTATATATATTTACTGCCAGGTCCTTCTTCATAACAAACATTTAATTAAGTTAAATATTTTATCCACAAACAACAAAATCATTACTCGTAAAAAATCAGGAAACAAATCTTTGGATATGTTTGGGAAATTCAAATCTTATCTCAGTCAAATGTTTCCTGCAGCATGGACGCGAGAAAAAAACAAAAAACACCCACGACTTAATTCAATCTCATTAATTTGATAATGTTTAATCAATGAGCCCCGCTGTGTTAAAAGGTCTAGTTCAAACATTGATTGCCGTCGTTCAATTCCTCCTCAACAATAAGCTGGGGGAAGGTGGCAACTTATCATTATCGGCCTTAAGGTTCTTTAATCTGCGCCTGCTGTGTTGTCTTCATACTGCAAAAAGACTTATTATAGCTGAAATATCGAGTTTACACCTCCTCTCTCTCTCTCTCTCTCTCACGCACACACACACACACACACACCGAGCCGCCGCCTCCTCTGCCCCGACCATCCCCATCCTTAATCCAATTTGTTCAGTCCCCTTGTCTACTGCTGGCACAAAATTAAAGGCCTGCTCCCACAAAAACACCTCACATTTCCAAGGTATTGGGCGCCCGGCAAGACTAGAAACTTCATTTATTCTGGCTAACTTCTCAATTATCTTCCCAGTAGTGGAGACGTGTAAAAAGTGCAAAAATCAATAGGATTCCATTCCCCTCGTATTGGAAAGGGGAAAATTAATGAGATAGGACACTCTCTTAATCAGAAATAAATGTTTTAATTCAGATAATGACATAGTTTTCCCTTGCAGAAGGATGACAAATGCCGAGGTGCAGCGGGCCCCACCAAGAAGCCATTTCAATTTTATTGTAAATATAAAAGGTATTGATCTGCGAGATGTACAAACCCTATTGCTTACAAAAGCCATTCAGGGGGACTGGGAAAACTATTAAGCGACGGGTCAGAAATCAATAAACAACACTAAGAGGTGGCTGTGCCTGCCCTCGCTGGCAGATCTCTGGAAAGCCAAATGGCAGAGTTAGTGACAGGCGGCTCGGCAGCGGAGCAATGTTAAGGATGATAGGGTCAGCCGGTTAATGTGGCGAGGGCCCTGACAGGTCGGCAGCCCACCTCAGAGCTGGAGCCCTGACAAGCTGCCATTTAAACAGACACTGACTCATCAGCCTGTCGCTACAGTTAGTGTTTCACCGCGGTGGGCCGCGGCTGACAGGAGCCATTCTGCTCTTTCTCTTTCACCCCATTTCTTTCTCCTTTACCTCCTTCACCTCCGTTCATCGGCATTTCCCTCTCCTCTCTGCCGTGTTCTCATTTTCCGTTTATTTCTGTCTATGTTTGCATCCTCTCTGGAAACAGCCAGCAGCAGCTACACAAAGCACGACGTACCAATATCAGAATAAAGCGCCGGCAGAGAGCAAGCTGTGTGGATTCAGCTCTGGCGGAAAGGGTCCTGACAGCTGACGGTGCCATCATGTTTGAACACATGTATTAAATCAAAAGCTGAGATTTGTCTCCGTGTCCCAGAGTTCCCTCTTGTTTTGCTCTCTTCTGCGGAAAACAACCACAGCGACAAAAATAAAACAAACCTCCGGCGTGAACCATCCGTTTTGAAGTCGACACCGTGACAGCACATTTACTCCCGACCTCAGATGTTTTCCACGCTGTTTAAATATTTTACTGCTGCAGCGCTGACTGATGTTTTAAACATCAAGTGGATGTTGATGTTAGTCCAATGGAAATATTCAGATTTATTCAATTGAAGAGTCGACAACTTGAATTTAAAAAGAAAAGAAAGTTCCAGTAAAACTAAAGGAGTGTGTTTCTAAATGAAAGCGAAGGACTTGAGGTGCACGGTGGCAGAGAGGTTGTAGTGCACGTCAGGGATGGATCGGTGTTGATTTTAGGGCAGGAAAAAGGAAAAGTTGGGTTTTCTGAGCAGTAATTATGAGGAAAAGCAGACGACTGACCAGCAAGCCGGGTCAGATGACTTAACCCCAGATCCATGCACTCCATTGGACTGTCCGTGGGTCAGGGCCCCCTGGCCGCTCTCATCCCCAGCCGGCATCAAACCTACGACACCCAGACAGCGCGTTTCAAGAAGAGCCCCGTGCTGTTTTAACATGTGCAGTTGTTCTTCCGGGAGCGTTCTGTTGAGCGGGCGAGAGACAAAAGAGCGTGAGGTTATCAGTGTCTGAATCCGGCACACGTCAGGAACGCGCGCAGCGCCCGCACCCCGCTGAGCCACTGGGACGCCGCGGCAAAGCTATCTTAGCAAACATTGTA
>JAFBJW010000359.1:2183363-2233363 GCA_016785235.1 Pseudorhombus dupliciocellatus | reverse complement strand
ACGGTTAATCACTAATCCAATTTTGGGGGCCCTGTGTGTCAGCGGGGTAGGGTCTGTGCTCCTGTCACACTTCATTAGGGCCATTACAAGCCATTTTCCTTTTTGTTTGCAGGGTTAATGTTCTCAGTGACACGCTGAGCACCTACAGGGCAGGTAGGGGGGACAGTAGAGGGAGCTAGAGAGATGTCAGGGCAGCGAGTAAAACCATGCATAAACTGAAATACTAATACAATTAAACCAGATTTGACTCACCAGCTTGGTAAGCGGTCAGCGGTTCAACATATTCCAGGACTGTTAAAATGTTCATGATCCAAAAAATCTCTGAATATAAAAGTTTTAAAAAAATGTTTATAAACGCTTTCTCATGTGAGATAATTCAGTTTCTTGAAGTTACTCGTGATTTTATTCAATAATCATTAAGCCTAAAGTATTTGTGAAATGCACAAAGAATGCCTCTGTTTTCCTCTGCCGTGTCTCCCGCCGTGTTTTGCGACCAGGCCGCTGATCATCCCGGAGCTGCCAGTGCATCTGCTGTGACTATATCACAGAGTCTAATTGGCATGAAAAGAGCCACACAGAGCGCCATAGCCTGCAAGCCGGCCGTCCTATTATCCCCACGGACATCTCATTTAGGGGGACTCATGCAGGGAACCCGGGCTCCGACTTGCATGGTTTAGCATCTTTGACAGGAACATGTCCTCCTGAATGCCGCTTTAGTGACGCTTATTCAGAAAGCAGTGGGGCGTGCAGAGAGAGGAGGATATATATTTACAGGGACATACTCACAAAGGCCTCTATGTTTAAAAGGAGCTTTTTGTTCCTTAGGGATTGGTGGGGTTTTTTCCTGATATCACTGCAGCGGTTGATTTAGAGGAGATGAGTTATTGAATTTTTTTTTTTTTAAATATGCAGAAAACAAAGTGTTTGATATGTGGATGGATGAAAGCTGTTTTTTTAAACATTTAAAATACAATCAAATGAATAGAAAAATAGTAAAATAATTGGCTATCAAATGAGGAATGATGATATTGATTAAGAATCTGACATAATCCAGTTTTTTTTTTTTTTCAAGAATATCTAGAGCTGTGAAATTAAAACGTAACAAGGAGGCGTGCATGTGTCCTGAGAATAGAGAGCTCCGTGACAGAGGAGGCTCGCAGGAGGTTTTGGAGAAGGCATCCATCTTGTGATGTGGGATCAATAAGAGGCAGTGGGGCCGCTGAGCGATTGATCCATTTTAGACTGTGCCATCAACTCAATGTACAATTCAATATAATTTACTGGCCATGTAGAATTTCACAGTTTTGCATATTTAATCAAGGTGGACGTCAAATAAACGAGTTGTGATCTAAAAATGCTGAGTATACTCTGTTGTATTGTCAAAGATTTGTGAATGTAAATGTTCCTGGATAGAGTTTTTGTCTTCGCTGAGCTCCCACCTGTCTGCTTGTGATGGTCCTCCACCTGTTTACTTATCTCATATTCACAGTTAGACTCACCTCTTCAATATTGTCTGTCTATCTGCCTTGCTCACTGACTTCCTGTCTCCCTGGTCTTTATTCTGTCTATATCTGCTGCGTGCCTGAAGGCCCGGCCAGGCCTCCCTCCTGAATAGGCTCGCAGTGCTTTAACACACACCACCTCATTAACGCGCGTAAATAAAGACGGATGGTCGGCGATATTCCCACAAATTTGTTTCCCATTACACCGGGGTCAGCAGTAATTGCAGCTGGCGCACAACTCCCCTGAGTGTGCATACAGTTACATTCATATTACAGTAAATCAACAAGGGGCTAACAAATTGTGCCGTAACACCCACCACCCTCCCACCCATGATGGGGGTGGACATTCATTCTCGACGGTCAGCTGTACAGTTGCCACTCTGGGGGGGCCCGGGGGGGGGGGGGGGGGGGGGGGGGGGTAATGACAGAGAGGAAGAAAGTGAGAATCATAGAGAAAGGATGGAAGAAAGAGAATGTGGGTAATGCCCCCCCTTTCCTCTGTCTCTATCGCTCTATTACTCCTGAGAGGGCCACAGGGCCTACTTAGCCTGTCCAGGCCTCGGGCATCAAACCTCTCTTTGTTGAATGCAACATGATAAATGTGAGAACTTACACGTGTGCAATATGCGCTTTGCATACAGAGTAATTCAGTACATCTTACAGTACTACGTTTATATTTGACGCGTGTAATCAGTAGTTTTTAATGTGCTGTGCTTGTTCTATGTGTTTTTTCTGCTGCAGGAAGCAGTTCGGACCCCTTCGATCGACTAAATGCAGCTTCAGACATGTTCATTCATTCATTAATAATTTGTAAACAAATCTTATTAAATGTTTAACTCGCAAGATTCAGACCCCAAAGAAAGCCCTCAACCGCATCAATAAATAACGAAATAATCGAAAAGAATTTATATTATATAGTTTTGAAATTAGACACATTTGAATTCAAGTTGAATGGGAATCGCACATCCAAATTTAAAGAAGCAGAGCTTCTTCATGTGGATCTGGTGCTGTGGAGAACCCAAGCTGGAGAAGATGAGGGGGTTAATAAAACAGAAAAAAAGAAGAAGCTCTGTCTGTTTTCGTATGCTCCTGTGAACTCCCATGATCCATTTGGAGAGGCTGAGGATGAATGAATGAGCGCTGCACCCGGAGAGAGCGCAGCAATAGTTTCTTCAGTTCCCACCTTATTGATTTCTGCAGGAAATATAGAGCCCTGGGCGCAGAGGTAAAAGAGGGAGGACCACACTGATATTAAGTCGTTTTCCCATCTTTTCCAAAAATCTTTAATCAAAGTTTCAGTGAAATACTAACATGCCACTTGACGTGACCTTTTAGCCCTGTTATGAATGACCCGTTTTGGGGCTGGGTGCGAGTGGCCTGGAGCGGTTTGAGATATTTACTAATCACACACAACCGGGGTTGCACAAAAAGAAATAAATAATACACTTAGTGGCAGAGTTGAATGGGCTGAAGGGCTTGCTTGCTGCTGACCTTTGACAAATGCTAGATAACAAATCTATGTTTAAAGCACTTGGCCAACTGGATTCCTTTATAGCACTAAGTGACTCCTGGGAAAAAAAAGGAACTCCAGGCCAAGCCAAGAAAGCTGTCCTCCATCCAAACAGCAGCAGAATCGGAGCACTCCCTGCACAAACGTGGCTCTAGGAGGGATGACAAACTGCAGGATGGGGGGTGGGGGGGGCGCGTGTCTTCAGGGACGAGCTAAAAAGGAGGATTTGTGAGCATATAATGACAAATATGAAATCAATATAGTGACCTTAATTTGCCCAAAGCATAACTGATGTAGTACAAGGTGTTTCGATTAAAGGAGGTATAAAAAGATGGTGGCCGTGTGCTGCGAGGGCAGGGAGGCCATGCCCTTTTGAACCCTGGCGCACACGGAGAGCATGGCAGCCATAAAAGGAACAACCGGCCCTGTTTGGTCATTGAATAGGCTCCTTATGGCTCATGGGTAATAATGTCACGCCTCAAGACGTTTTTTAAAAAGAGCTGGCGAATGATAGCTACCAATGTGTTCCGCAACACTGGCAACATTATGGCAGTAGAGGGGAAAATATAATAGCTTGAATATGCTATGAATAACAAAGGCTGTCAATACTCACCTCTAGAAAAATCGCTGATCAGACACAGTTCACGTTAAGTGTACGTGAGCGAGTGAGAATTTATGATATGTGTCCCTATATATGAGAGTGTGTGTGTGTGTGTGTGTGTGTGTGTCCGCGTCGGCTGAATTTGTGCCATGTAATGGATCCAGCGAGCGATCCATTTGAATTCCAATCTGCTGGAATTATAGGCTCATATCAAATCTGCCATCTTTGAGCAAAATCATTGACATAGCTGTTTTTCAACAGCCGAACAACTTTGCGGCTCTAAATAACTGTTGTGATGTCATCCACTCAGGATCCTCACCACTGCCCTGACGCCGCTCCTGTTCTGGAGCATTTACAAACGGGTCTGGATCCAAACTGAAATAGAGGAGGGGTTAATATTCCTCACAGGGGATAATGCTAAAAAGGCAGAAATCCTAAAGTGTTCGTGTGACGTCACTGCACTGATGCAGGGTCGTCCACATCTGAGTTGCACTGTTGGTGGACAGGGCCGGCCGCTGGCATAAACGCTCTATGTGATTGTTTAGGGTTGGGATTTGGTGGTTGCCCTATGAGTGTTTTGGGGGAGCGCGAAAAATTCTCTGATCATATTCCTTTATACAATCCAGATGTCAACATGTAGACCTTGTTACTCTCCTGACGTTCATGGCTTGACCTCCATTAACCACAGCAGCGCTTCCCAGTTTGTTTTGGGGCTGTGCTTTGTCAACACAATTACGCCACTCCATAACGACAGACTTGTTTGATTGTGATTACCAGTAACAGCAGTAAACTACCAGCTTTCACTGAAGTAAACAAACAGTCAAATTGCTTTAAGAATATTATCATTTCAATTGATTCAGATCAGCTGTTATCTTGAAAAAACTATCGGCCTCGGGCTCTCACGAGGCTCCAGAGAAGAATCCTGAATTGAGGGTGTTCTGTCACTGAGTAACTCAGAGCGTCGTTTGAGCACAGCACCGCTGAGCTCGTCACAGAGCCTGTAAATGACTCCATCTTGTTAGGCCCTGCACCTGGGCTGTTAGCCGCCCAGGGCAGAATGGCTCACACAATGGCCTCATTCGGTTAGAGCTTAGCCCTTAAAACAACATGCCACTCAATAATCTCAATGATCCTCCTGGAAAACAATGCGGGGACACATCAGTCAGGCCTGTGTGGGAGGGACTTTGGCAGGGACAATGACGCCCCCTGTGGCGCCGTCCCGTTGGGAAGACGTTCCCGACGGGACGGCTCTTTTCACAGCCCGACCTGGAAGAGAACAGTATGTTAGAGGGAGTTGGGGGGCACAGGCAAATCATCTGTCTTAATAACTAAATCAAAGAACTATAAGGACCTTCAGGTTAATGTAAGAAAAATCCAAAAACAGCGCAGCAACCCAGTGGAGAATATTCAAAATGTTGTGACGCTTCTGTATCTCTGCTGTGTGGCATTTATTTTGTTGAGCCAACAAATACCAAAGACGAAAAGATGAGTAAAGACGAACAGAATTTATGGAGCTGATATTTTTAAAAGGTTTATTGGACATGCGCAACGCCTTGGTCCAATTAAACTCGGCGTTCTGTGAAGGATAGACACAAGGTAAACATGAAAGGCTGGAGGGGATGTAAAGGAACGGCCATTTTTTGGGGAAGGGGAGAATTGAGAAAGACGGGGATAAAGCAGAGACCCCCTGGGTCATAAATACCATAAGGCCTCCAGCATATTACCCAGTGCCAGGCCAATCTCTGTTCATTACCACTCCACGCTACTCAGCACTTCATTTAAAGCTCACATTCCTCTAATTAACACACACTGCTGGGTACAGATGAGCCAGTACAGAGCCTTGTCTGTCTGCCTCTTGCTTTTACTGCTCACTCAATTATGTGTCTCTGTCATCTTCTGCTCTTTATTCCCTCTCTTCCCTCATGCCATTTAATTTCCTGCTTTGCGGCAATTTCCCTCTCAACCGGGCTTCTAAGTAACTGTGTTAGTGACAATATAAAGTAAACATACGTCACCAGTGCACTCAATAAATGTAATTAGGCCCGAGACATACTATTTTGGTCTTGTGATTGCTAATAAGAGGAAACATGGCTGCATCAGAATCTGAAGAAACAGTTTGTCCAACAAATTGGACGTGGTAAACGTTTCTTCATTTGTCACATGAGCCAATTACGCCGGGACAGAATTAGTTCCATTCCAGTACAAAAAGCGAGTATTTAAAGAAGGAGAGGCACGTCGATTTCTCTGCTGCGCTTAAACCTTCACCATGGCTTATGTTATGTGACGCTTTCATGTTAAATGGGTCCCGCGGAGTGATACACGGCCGTCCTCATGATAGATGCACGAGGCAGAAATGAAATCTAGATTTTTATAATGTCCTCCGCGTTCGGAAGACGCGGGAAGAACCATCCATTCATCTGAGGCCTGCCCAGCCTTCAGAGCACGTTGTCTGCTGTTATTAAAGGAGTCCTCTGTGCAGCTTTAAGTAAATGATTCTGCTTCCATCACAGGCGCTTATGTAGATGAGATGATGCGTCTACTGATAGGTTTGTAATGGACTTTTCCCGTTCATTAACTGAGTTATAGCACCGGGGTTTTATGCCTCGCAGTTCTAAATTGAATAATACATCTCCAGCGTTTAAAGTAATATTAATATTTTCAAAATCAATGTTAGTAAAATTTTATGTACACAGTTGTATTTGTTGATGGCCAGCCGCAGCAAATAAAGATAAGATTTATGAAGGCGGGGGTCTCCTCTCCCTGCACTATTATAACAAGTGAAACGCCGACCATAAAAAACTTTAATTAAAATTTTAATTAACACCGGTAATCAATAGGGTGTAACATAACATCTCACATATTCTCAGTGGCATGGAGGAAAATGTAATCAAACAAATACAGAGGGACCAAATATGATGATTTTATAGGCTAATAAGCTCAAGGTAAGTGTGGCAGGGTGGACGAGCGGCAAGCCTCCTTCTCCCTGCGGTGCATGTGCTGAAGGCTTCACTGCATCTGCTCGTCGACAGGCTCAGTACCACACTGGAATCTCCACAAGGATACACAGCATCTTTAAACACGTCTTTCCTCAGATTATGTCAATCCTGTAAAATGTAATATGATAAATGTCATGCAATAAAAGGGGATCCTTTAAAGGTTTGTCCTTCCAGGTCTGAGTCACTTTTTCTTGTCTCATGACCAAAACCCTGAATCAGAGCCAAAAGTGTTTGTCCATCACGTCCAGAGTTCTACACCGTGTTGTTCTGCTAACAGATTAGCATGTGACTCTAACCTACTATAGTACCATTGTAGAATACAATTTCATCCTTGATAATATTGCAGTACACAGTGTATTACACACAGAAAATCTTAAAAATACCAGAAGAGTTGATTATCACTATGTCTCAGGTAAATGTTGCCTCATTTTCACAGTGCTGTTTCTCTTATGCTTGCATAAATGGACCAACATGTTGTTGACATGCATACAGTGTATATAGTTAATACACATCTATTTTAATGTGTAAAGGCAGCACTGATGATCCTCCAGTCCTCCAGGAAACCCTGGAGTGACACTGAAGAAGCAGATGAACCCTGTGCTACATACTCTATTAGGGGTTGAATAGAGCTGGAGCGAAGCATGAACACTGAACAAAGAGAGAAAAAGAAAGTGAAAGAACAAAAACAGAGGGAAAGAGAGAGGGAGAAGGAGAGTATTAAGGTAATAGTCCCTGAAGATTGTCTGCCACTATCATCCTCCGTCTGCTACCATTTCTCTTCCCTTTGCTCGACTTCTGCTGAGGTAATCTCTGCCACAGCACTTATGCCTCGGCTCAGCCAAACAATATATAAACTAGATTGGCCACAAAATTGCATATAAGGCAATAAAGCAAATTTCAATCATGCTCCATGGGCCTTTTCACATCGTAATGGAGGGTAGGTACACTTGTCCATCCTGAGGTCGTTGAAACACAGAGTGAGAGGAGCGCCGCGGAAAAAATAAAAACCTACACGAAAATGTGCCTTCTTCTCTTTACTTAGTGCAACTCGAAATATATAATATATGATATATAAATACATAATTTAGGCACAACGCAGGCAAATATGTGTGGTGGCATTATGCACAATTGATGATGACTGATGAACAACTGGCCAAACTACTTGAGTGGCTGCAGCTTAGGGGGCAGGGCGGGTTGTGGGGGGGTGGGGTCTATTCCCTGGGGCCAGATACCTGTGAGAGAGATTCTAGACACAGTGCACTGAATGAATGTGTGTCAATGGGTGGATCGTTCCATGAAGCCTTTTAATGTCTTCAAGACCAATACGAGCGAGGTGTCAATTATCAGCGAGAGCAAATTAACATAACATAAAAATGTGAAAAACTAGCATCTTACATTTTTGACCTTCGGGTCGACGATGATTCCTCCATGTCCATTTTCTCACTACACTGGGGCTCACGTGCCGCATCTGTCAGCTGCTCCTCCTCATCGCTCGCAGTTCAGTAGAATCTGTAACCTCTAGTCCGTCCTCCAGCTGTGTTGTCTCAGTGTGCGCAGCTATGTGAAGGTATGCGTCAGGATGAGCGTCAGGAATGAGCAGAGACAGTGCAGGTTTGTGTGTGTGTGCGTGTGTGTCGCAGACAGTGATAAAAGGCCTTGCTCCCTGGACCCCAGAGTAACCCTGCGATGACAAATAGTTTCCCTCTCCCTTCTTCTCATCACGGCCCTCGACCCTAACTGTGAATTTCATCTGCAAACAGCTCGATTTGATTGGCAAATGTTTGTGCGCCTCGGAGCCGCTGTTCAGACTGAATATTCTTTAAGTCAATGTTTGCTCAGTTGTTTCTGCTCTCTCTGTTTTTGTTTCTCATCCCACTATTTGTTCTTTTTCCTTGGGGGTAAAAAAAAAAAAAAAAAAAAAAAATCCTGGAAAATAATTTCCTCTCGGGGTGTTTTTAATGTCATAATGAAATGGGAGCAGCTTCATTTGTTTTTAGAGCTTTGTCTTTGCAGGGGGGTGGCGGTGTCTTTTCAGCGTCGGAGCACAGATGGTGTAACCCTCCGTGGAAAAACAGGCTTATTCCCTCTCCTTCCCCAGTGTCAAACTTGCTGGCTAGCTATGCAACGAACAGATTTTTTACAGCTCACATCTAATAAATATTTAGGATTAACTCAATGAAACGATGCAAACACAAATGAAATGTATTTAATGGGCATCCTGTCCATTGGAGGAGTTTCAATAGGGCACCATTGAGGTGTGAAATGGCTACAACAGGCAATATAACACTCACATGGCCCCTCTCTCCATCCCTGTGTCTCTTCGTCTCTCTCGCTCACACACTCCTGTGTATGCACATACACAAGGGCGGGAAAAAAAGCAGCTAATATTTTCTGTCAGCAAGATTGTGCATACCCCCCAACCTTCAAATAATTTACTGCTGTGTGTCTACAGATTGTTTGGTGCCAAAGTGTCACTAAATCTCAGCCCTCAAAGTCAAACGTCAGGTAAACCGCAGAGAAATAATGTTTATTTTCTCTCAGCCCTGGCCCTGTTCTTAACCATGCTGTCAGTGCACCAGGAGCTCGTATATCTCACAAACTCCCCTATGATCTGTTCAAGTAGCCTTTGAAAAGTGACGGAAAAAACACACTGCAGATGATTCTTTATTACTTATCAGTCCTGGAACTATGAAACACGTTCTCCATCCGATTCTTCCCCATGCTCACATTTGTACCTACAGTCTGGTTTAAAGGAACGTCTTTGACTGATATTATAGAGTTAATACAGCGTGCTGATATCCTGAGCGTTAATATGCACACCCACTGACTCACTGTGGCCTCAGGGAAAACCCATCTTGGGCATTAGCGCCTGTATTTTTAGTTTACTGATGGTCATTAGCATAGAGTGTATATAAGGATGAAGCACATGATGGCTTCCCAAACATGAAGCTCAAGAATCTTGATTGCTACCTGCTGGGTGACCGTTTATAACAGTTTATAATACTGTTATTAGATGGGACATTATTAAAAAGAGAACTGTCCAAATTGACAACGATGCCAGCCTTAACGATTGGTTGCATTTGGAGGGAAGTGACCTCGCCTCCCTCCATTCCACCACTGCTACAACTGGGTCCAAAAAAAGACGTGTTAGCGGTCCAATTATAAAGTCAGTGGTCAGCTACAGCCCTCTGACACACAACAAGGCAACCAGCATGGATGTTTGAATGTTAATTCAAGGTTTAATTTTCCCCCACATGCCTCCACACTGTGTGTGCGAGGTTTTTATTTATGTAGATGTGTTTTTGACACACACTGATGACAACACGGCCCCAGCTACTCCTAACTTCTCTAAATGATAATGTCCTTTTGCGCTTAACCCAACAACCCCATCCGCCGCTCGAATAGAATTTTTCATCCCATTCAACCCCCTCTCTGCCCTCATTCAAACACTCTGCTCTATTTGATTCAAAATGCCTATTTCATACATGTATCCACACAACCCTGCAGTGTGAGAGGGACGGGAGCAAGAGAGACGGACAAAGGTGGATGTTAGCACACCCACAGCTCACCCTCCACCACTGTCATACATGCTTGTATCCCCTCTTAAAGATTCACAATAGGGCATACTCTAATAACAAATCATTTCTTTCAGAGTATGCTTTTTAATCTGGCTGTGCTTGACAGGGCCCATCCTTTCCGCTGAAGGGGAAGACCACTTAGAGGCCAGGCCAATAATGCCCAGCAGCCCCCTGGCCTGACTGGGGTGATTTGTCAGGTCCCTCCAGCGCGCCTGCGGTGGCCACGCCGATGGATTTATCCCAAGGTAAATGGAGATAGCCCCCGCCGGCCGCGGGCTCGGCACTCTGATTACAGAGGCCCTGCTGAAGTTGCGTTGATAGATTCTGCTTGTGTTTATCTATTTACAATGCCACAAAATCTTTGAAAACAATATCACATGGACAGAAGACTCAGGGGCTGAGTAAGAGAGGGAGCGACTCCCGCGCCGTTTGATTTATGCTATGCTATGCAGAGCAATAGAGAGACAGCAGATGAAGGGGCTGCGAGGAAGCAGCTCGGCGGGGCAGAGGTTGTGGTTTTGCATTAGGGTCGGGAGGGCGCTAGGATGAATCTCATGTATCTCTCTCACTGTCCACCATGCCATAAGAATCACAAACACTCAGCAAAAGGAATGAGGGGAGCATTTCAGGGAAAAACAGAATGTACTTTCGCGACGACAACAACGCGGAGCCAATCGGAGATGCACAGTGGTGAACATTTATCCCAGGCCCCCCGCTTCTGTGGTGAAGAGTAATTCCAGCCAGGCACAATCACTGGGACAGCTCTGGTTCAGACAGCCTCTTCCATCTCATCCCCATCAAGCCCAACCTGAGCCATAGCTGTGGAGAAATTGTTGGGTTACCACTTTGATAAAAAATGGGTTGGGTTCCAATTAGCAGGTTTTTGTAACCTTGTCTTTTGAAGTCGAATCAAATAATGAAACAAAAATGAAAAAAAATAAATAAATAAATAAAACCATAAAACCATAAAACTCAACAAAAACATTAAAATGAATGTGTCCCAGTTGTATATTTGGTCCAAGTGTCTGTGTCTACTGTATCATGCATGTAAATGACTTTTTCTTGGCCGGGCAACAGTCTCTCTGATCTCCTTACGCTTGCTCGTACACTTGTCTTTTAAGGCTACAGATGACAAACAAACACTTCTGCCTCAACTCCAAATATCATCAAAATAAGACCAATGTCTGTAGCGTTCAAGTCCTGCCCCGGCCCTTTGGACCAAAAGCAATCAAGCTGGACCCAAACCCAACAGGGATTCTGTTTTAAGACAAGCCAAATATTTTCCATTCGCAGGTACATGTAAAGAATCAAATAGATAGCCTAGTAAACATGACAGAAATTGACCAGCACCTTGAAATTATTTTACATTTTTGTCCAAACCTGAATCAACCCGCCAGTCAATACCATAATCCCAGAACTGTGGGGAACATGGGATGTGTGTGATACATTATTTAGCAGCAGCTGGTATGATTTCCTCTCAACCTCCAGAGCACAGTGGTCATAATCTTGGAGCATCACTTCAGCCCGTTTAGATCCAGTCGTCGAACCTCAATTCTTCCAAAATAAAATCTGACCCTCTCTCAACCCTCAACAGTGGCTCCGTCTTCTTCGATCTCCACCAGCCAAACAGCTACGTGCACAGCCACCCCTGTTATTCCTAACCCCAGTACAGTATCCCTGACCGTGCACGCCCACACACCCTAACAACCCCCCCCTCTTGCCCCAACCTCTTTGAAAGCTTATGTATGGCGCTCTTATTGTTTCCTCAGCCTATTGAGGTAAAGATAACTGTGGGTTGTGAGAGCACTGAGTGATTATACATCAGTAAAATCACAGGGGGTATATATCACTGCCATTGGGACACACCCACTGGAATGAATTCGGTCAAATGAGAGCAGTGCATCGGGCAGGGCGCACTGACAGTTACTAATGCACCTCCTAAGGCCACTAATAGGAGTGTACAAATTGCTCGAGGTTTGTAAACTTTGCCTGTTTGGGGCAGGAGCAGCCAGGGTTTGCAGGGAGGTGTGCAGAAGTGATACAGGTATGTGACTAAATCAACAGTTCAGCGGTGCCGTGGGAGGAAGGGGTGGGGCCCCAAGAGGAGGGGAGGTCCTTCTATGAGGATCAGTCTCAGCCACGAGACAGGTGAAAGCGCCTGAGACAGAAAATCGAGTGGAGGGAAAGAAAGAGGCTGAAATTGACTTGATCATCATCATCAGAACCCAGACTTGGTATGAGGTGGATGGATGATATCAATGTGAATTTAAGGATGTCAGCCTTTGAAAGTAAAGCAGCTTTTTATGTCAAATTTTAAGCAATAATGAACACAGCAGGACAAAATGCTGTGATCAGGCCGGACAATCGTGGACACTGGGAAATGGTCGATGCAGTTTCTACTCCTTAAGTGTGAGTGCAGCTTGTAAATAGGCGCATCTGACCCACAGATTTATCAATCGGTATAATTCAGTGTTTAAGAAAGAGTCACACCTGTCTGCTGCAGTTTGCACTGAGGCGAGGGGAGGCACAACAGGCTGGCAGTGTCTGTACACGCTGTGCACCTGGAGAGGAAGAACTGATGGCTGCATATATATAGAGCAACAACACATAGACAGGAGACTCCCACTGCAAACCTAGTATCATTTCCTCCCTTCTATACATTATAATATATTTAAAATGCTTTTGGAAATCCAAGCAAAAAAGCTGTCGTGCACCATGGCATGAAATCATTTACCTATTAGCTTGTTTAGGGTTACCCACCCTAAGCATAAAACACCTGATTATCAACTGTGGAGTGTTTCTAAGTTTAAATTTCTGTATATTTAAAATTACATGGTATAATGCTATTAAACTCTGTGATATGACTGTATTAATTCAGGGTAAAACATTTTCCAGAATGGTCAGTAAACTGCAGCACCTTTAATAAATAAACAGCCGTTCATAAATTGAAAAGCATCCTTTGGTTTTGAGTCTCATGACATGTCTCTCCTCATGTATTGTGCAGAAATGGTGCTTTTATCTGATGCACGATCTGCAGCCCCTGCAGGCCGAGAGCAGCGAGCTGCAGCAGCAGCAAGCGCTCGCTCTGCTCCGTCTAACTCTATCTCCAGCTATGTGCCAGTATAGTGTGACTTGGCCTGTGGCTTGGCAGTGGACCGACACTCTGAAGCCCTGTGTGTGTATGTGTGTGTTTGTATATATTTATGGGTGTGTGTGAGTGTAGGAAGCTGTGACCTCAGATGTGTACAACACCTGTGTCCACTCAGTATTAGATGTACCGAGGACCTGCAGCTGTAGAAACGGACTCCCTCTCACTTTTCTCACACACACAAACACGCGCACAGTCTCTCTCTCTCTCGCTTTCTCTCTGCAGGATTATGACATGTTATTAATTGCCACCATTATCAGCGACAGCTTGCCCGAGAACCAGGCCCATCTCTTGGGGGGCGTGAGGCGCGGTGTCGTAGAATACAAAAAGCGAGAGACAAGAAAGAAAGAGCGAGAGAGAGAAAGACACACAAAGGGAAAGGGCACATTGAAAAAGTGAGTGAGTGATGATGGGAAGGAGTGAGTGGGGGGAGACTGGAGGAAAGAGAGGCAGAGACAGTGGATGTGTAATGCGTCACGCAGCGCGATGCAACACTCTGCCCAAAAGGGATTGTGGGATTGTGAATAATTTATCAGAAAACATTTTTCTTGGTCCCATCCACAGACTCACAAATCCTCCCTGAGCTCTCTTAAGCCAGGGCTGGAGATAATGTACTGTGTGTGTGAGTGTTTGTGAACATGCAAGCTGGAGGAGGATAACAACTTCTGCCTGGCTCCTGCAGACGCGCTGAATGGACGACCACATGGCAACACAAAGTGTGCGCGTGAACCAAAGTCTGAATAAAAGTGGATGTGTCGCCACTTTCTCCAGTGAAGCTCAAACACCCTCTACGCCGGGTACCTCAAGCTGATGCTTCCACTATGTTTTGAACCTCATTTACAGCCAGAGACTGCAGAGCATCGTGATGGTGTTGTTGAGCTGTGCTATCAAAGCCTGCAAAACCAATTCTTTATTCCATCCAATATTAAATCCTATGAAAAACAACACTTTACCAGCAGCAATGTGATTAAAAAAATATCATTATGAACTGAGTGTATTCCTTAACTTTTACAGTCAATGATTCAAACCAACACACCAAAGCGCCCACACGCCGCAAAATGGTATATTCCAGATTAGGCTTTAGAGCTAACTCTGTTCCTACGGTACGAAGGCAATGGCAATGGAGGGATGGTAATTTACAAACAAAGACATCATCAAACTGCTAATCTCACAGCTGAATCGGCGGCACGGGAATCTGTGAACCTCGTCACAGGCTCACTGGCCCGTTTTTGATCTTTTTCCTGCTCATATGTACAGAAGAGGGAGGGAGCGAGAGAGCGGGGGAGAGGGAGGGAGGGAGAAATTGATTGGAGTTTGAAGGAGAATTCGATTGTCAACAGCGTCCTGGCATCAACTCCCTCCTCCAGCCCATTCATCTGTAGCAGCAGAAAAAACAGTTACGTGAACTGTCACACCCAACTCTACTGTTAATTTAAGGTAATTAGCGAGCGAGCGATTCCCAATACATCATGGTGCAACTGGCAGACTCCACAATATCTCACAGCCAATCTGTTACCTTTGCAGCTCCCCCACCCCCTCGCTTCCTCTGGCTCTCTCGTTTTTAGGCACAGCAACTACTCACTTTGTAACACTGCACAACTCTCAAACATACAATCTCAGGTTTTCCTCCATTGTGCATTCCGTGCCTGGCCAGATGCTTCTGGATGGAAAACGCCCCATGTGCTGCAGACGCCATGGAAAAGAACGGCTTTCAGAGCCTAGTTAACTTTCTGCTACGTGTTTATATCCCTGGTAAGTGTACAGATGGTGTGGTGGGCAAATAAATGCAGGGGAGAAGGTTACATTCGAGAGTCACTGCCCAGGAGAAGGTGTCAAAATAACAGCTACATGCTCCACAGACATCACTCTCATTTCTGACTAAACAAACAGATGTCACATGTGTACTAAACATACCGCTCCTCCTGCAAAGAGCCTTTCAACTCCCCCAGTTCAAAGATGATGAGCTGGTGCTGAGGTGCGTTCCGTTTGGTTTTCATGTCTGCGAGTGTTTGTTTTCAGAGTCTGTGCAGCTGTTAATTTGTGTTTGAGTGAGTCTGTAACTTTACACACAATGGCAAACACAGCAGGGGAGAAAGGGTTTCAACAACCGCCAACGTCTGGGCTGTGTCTGGCATTCTGTGAGACAAGAAAACGTTTCTGTTCTTCAAACATATGTCCAAAACATTATTATTCTAAATACTGATCTACAATTACAGAGCTTCAATTCAAAGCATTATCCCATGTTATGACATGATCTCTGTGTGAGAAGGGAATGATTTGTACGATACTTTTGAGAAAAATGATGCATTTTTATTGGGATGCAGGATGTCAATTTACGCAGTTTTGAATCTCGTGCTGGTCTGCCGATTCCTTTAGAATCATTAGTGGAAGTAAAGTGCAGCAGTGACCCAGCTCCAGATTCATCAGAATCGATGATGGAACCAGTAGCTTCATGAACAAACAGCCATCAAAGGGAAACCCGGAGCTTTGTAACAGTGAACTCAGATGTGAGCTGCAGACAGTGAGTGAAGCAGCCGGCCTGTGTCTCAGACAGAGCAGCTGGGGAGGTGTGAGACTACTTTAGCTCGCTGCACCACATCAATCTCCCAGAGACTGCGAGACATTTACACACATCTCGGGCGCATGTACGCATGTGTCCCGCTTTCACTCATTCATCCACCTACTATAAAAAGCATCATGGTATAACACTGTAATTGTCAGTAGTTTAAGTTTACTGTCACAATGGTCATGGTGTTGGCATTGGTGTAATACCATATCACCATCGTCAGGCCGATACTATGGTGCACTGATGTATATCAAAATGATAGTGGCCATATTATCCAGTGACATTACTGAGGGACCTGGTGGGATTACAATGGCCAGTGTAACCAGACTCATCTATCCCTTTAAGAGGGTGAAAGTGTAACAGGAAGTGATCTAGGCCGGATCTAGGTCTCTAATACAGGTTCGACGAGGCTAGGCAGTGAATGACTGTATGCTTTAGTGCACATGAAACATCCATCCAGCGTAACGCACAGGACAGAAGACTATTTATACATTTATACAAAATCCTTGTGTCCCAGTAAGTCACTGTGAGTATGCGGAATAAAAAAATGAAACATGACATAACAGGCTGGGCGGTGGCAGAGACTCAAGCTTGAACTGTGGACCTTAAACAAACAGCCTGAACACTTGAGCAACTCATTTAAAGTCCATAAGAAATTGGCCCTGGATTGTTTTCTGGAGTTTGCTTTTCATATATGAACAACGTAGCCAGAAGCTGAAACAGACATCTCTGCAGCATAAGAGGTTAAGATTATCTCCTCAACACTGTGTGTGGATTTAGCTGCAACACAAAGTAGAATACACAACACAGTGCACCTTCTATACACATTCATTGCACGGGACATTAGCCTGCAGGTGCAGCGCTTAGCCAGCCTGGATGCTAAGAGGTCTCAAACGGCCGTGGAGATCAGAGATCCGCACTGTTTCCTGAGTGCTGGAGTGCTAGATGTATTTGGAGAATGAGAGGCGATTGCGTTTGGTTTTCATCAACATTGTCTCAGTGGAAGTGAGACGGAGAGACACACTGAGCGAGATCGGAGAAGTCACTGCGGTCTGTAGCAATCTTCATCTGATTTGTTTTTCCTCCTCTACCCTCGCTGCCTCTTTTATCTTTCTCATTCTACCTTTTTCTGTCTGAGTGGAAAAGTGAGCCGACTCAGATCATCAGGTTGCTAGGCAACGTTGGCGGAGAGGAGGGACGTAGCGCTGGGGTCCAGTTTAGGTTGTGTTTTCGCTTTTCTTCTCATGATCTTTTTCCTGTTGATTGCCATTCACCGTCTTTTCTTCCTGATCCCCGTGCCTTTGATTTTATTTTTCCCTCCTTCCACGTATTCTCTCTGTTTTCCGTCTGTATGACTGTACTGTGGAGATTTCTGCGCCGTGAAGATGTGCAGCGCCTCCAGCCAGCGTGAGCAGCAGCAGCCGTGAGCATTTATCAAAGCTGTGCTCCGTAATGACCACTCAGCAGTGGGGAAATTGAGCTGACCCCGAGGCCAAAGCTGTTAGAGGGGACTGGTGGGAAGGCCAGCAGGGTCAGGCCATCCTTGTCCCACCCACTTAGTGGGCAGTTAGCGCTGAACCATTAGTTTACTGTTTGGAGGCCTCACAGCTATCCCTTGCCCAGTACACACACACACACACACACACACACACACACACACACACTTGAACTAACACACAATGTGGACAACAGCCTCACCATCTAATCTTCAGCACTTCAATGTTTACCTGACACAAGTTGTAAAAGGAAAAGAGTCAAGAAACCGAGGGGGTAAACTTTGTTGGCTGCCAGTAAATGCTTAGACTTGGGACCATCAGAAACTATTTCTCTGTTGTTGTACTCCAAGCAGGTCAAGACAACGTGGCCGACGTAAATGCAGCTTTATTTTACATTTCCTCTTAAAGAGTTGGTTTTTGATCAATTAAATTCACTGAGTTTAATTGCAGTTGCAGGTTAGGGTTAGGGTTAGGGTTAGGGTTAGCTGCTGGACAAGTTGACGTGACCTGTGATGACCACAGGAAAACTTCTGAACCACTCAGGTGACCAGTATCAGGTGATCAGCGTCCTCCCCGT
Source organism: Pseudorhombus dupliciocellatus (assembly GCA_016785235.1). Lineage (NCBI taxonomy): Eukaryota > Metazoa > Chordata > Actinopteri > Pleuronectiformes > Paralichthyidae > Pseudorhombus > Pseudorhombus dupliciocellatus. The sequence continues at coordinate 2,215,389 of JAFBJW010000359.1, read as the reverse complement.
GAGAGATGTGCTCTCTCAGTTTGCATCCATAGCTCAGTGATTTCCATTTCAAGATCATTTAAATACATTTTATGGATGTACTGGTGGAGCTCAGTGTGCCACAGGCTTCCCAACCATTTCATATTTGTAAAGGAGTAATAATTAATCACTGAGTCCTCTTACAATAATCCTCAATATTTGATGCTCACACATACATGACATCAGTTTCAGAAGTGTTGAAAAAAAATGAACAACTGGAAAATACACATTTAAAAAGCCTGAAATTAATTTTCACACATAAAAAAAACAAAAATAAAACAAAAGACAATCGTCTGCGTTTGATCATATTTGACCTCTGTTGGTCTCTTTCTACAATCTTCCCAGACATGACAATTGCCAGAGCTTGTTAATGTCGCTGAGACAGATCACTGGTTCTAGTTAACATTATTTAACTCAGCTATGTCTTCAGGCACTTACACTGACAACAGGTCAGGAGCTGCTGAGGGGCAAAAAAAACCGCAGGGGAGCCGCGCACACAGACAATCAATATGGACGCAGATGGGAAGAGAGGTGGGGGCAGAGAAAAGAACGAGCTGGAATAGTCATTTTCGCTTGAGAGGCGCTCCCTTGAAAGCCATGAAATAAAAATCTGAACTTTAAAATTGATAAGGATTGATTTCGCTGACACGCGATCATAACATACACCCCTTTGGAGACTGGCAGCACAAGGGCTTACAGATGCCTCGGCACATAAAGGAGAATGGGGAGGATGTAAATCTGACTACAGCGCAGCAATTAGCCTTTTACGGTGGAGAAGATATGGAGAATCTTTACTGTTTCATCAAATGACATTAGGCCCGCTGCAGGCCCGGAGGTTTCTCGGGGAAGACAAATGCTAGAATAAACTTGTTTGGACAGATGGATTGGATGGAATTCTTCACAAAGTTCACTATTTTCCCTCACAGATCCATATAGATCACTAGCAAATGGTTAGCTCATTTGTGGCCTCTATTAAATCTCGCTCACAGGGTCGGGGCTACGAGTGCAGAGACACACTCGCCATCAACGACAGTGTCAGGTACGGAAGGTTTTATTTCGCTGTTTCCTGAAAATGAAAAAGAGAAATAAAAAGCAACACAGAGGGTGTTTAGGTCATGCTAGTGCTTTGTTGTTTTTAAATCTGTGACGCTTTGCAAACATCCATGGGGACTAAGGAGGCTCATGTTGTGAGCGACACACAAAAAACACAAATACTCAGTCCCCAGGTTACAAACGACACTGAAATGAGAAGCATGGAGCAGAGGACATGATTAGTCTGACAGAGAAAGAACTCGGAGCTAATTCCTCCTCAGATGAGTGATTGGGAGGAATGAACCGGGAGGCCTTGATCAAAGCTAACATTGTAAGTTAACATTGGACTATATGCTGGTGAGCAGATGGCGAGCCATAAATCCTCACCCAGCCTCTGACACATATTAGCATTGAGTTAGCAGCCCACAGCTTGCCAGCCATTTAGGTAATATCTCCATCAGATGACTTTGGAAATGGTGATGGAGTGAGTTGGGGGGATTTTAATTCCTTCCATGACTGTATTGCGCTTAGTCGGAGGGAGCTCTGGCTGCGCCGCGAAGTGTGGCTGTTCACAGCGATGGGAGAGTGTTGACAAACACACACGTCAGTGCTCATTTAACTCTCAATTACACCAGCAGCTCTTTTATTCCAAGTGAATTTACTCATCATGGCCAACGGACAATGCCAAGGATTGGCACCAGCATTCACGCACTGGTAGGACGGAATAAGAAACACAGCAGTTTGAGTTCAGTCTGGTTCCATTCGTAGTCACAACACCCAGGGCCCACTGGGTGCAGGGCTGTGAAACGCTGGTTTCTCATGGAGCGACGCTGTGTGTTGTGTGCGTGAAACGCTCTGTAAGAACCTGGACAGACTTAACACGAATGCTGACGTGACATCTCGTGAAATCAAAGTGAAGCACAGACACTCGGGTCGTCATTCGAATTAGAAAAAAAAAAGCTGCAGTGAGACTATTAAGGACCAAATTATGTTTTTCTTCAGAAACATCAAAGGAATGAAAGATCCTTTTAACGTCATCCATCACGTGTGATGTCTGTGATGTTTCTGAACAAGTGCACGTTTCCCTCAACTCCAGACAGAGAACAGACAGATGGTGGATTAGATGCATCAACACTTTGATTGAGTTAGATCATTTTGGACCGGAAGATGAAACATTTTCTATTTTCTTTGTTTCTTCTTTCCTTGTGTTCTGATTTTATTTTCTTTCTTATTTGTTGTCCATGACCAGAAAACGTAATGTGCTGAAATGAGAGGTGACACATTTCACAGAGATCATAGATTCATTTCAAAAGTCAATAAAACCTTTTTGCTGTGGTAAAACTCTCTGTAATTCCTGATATGATCAATTTAAATAAAGTATTTTCATATTTCTTTTGGGTTTGGCTTAAATGTTTGGATCAAACTCGCCTCTCCTTTCCTCCTTAATAACTTTGTCTTTCACTTCTGATCATTCGACGTAGAAACTAATAATAAGTCTATTTGTTTTTGTTAATTAAGAGTCGCTGTCCAAGTGTGTGCAGTTATTTTCATGCATTGCAACCAACACTGCAGAAATGTTGTGAACTCACTCGGTGACACACACACTGACAGACGGAGTGGATGACCCCCCTGCTGCACAGATTAGGTTGCAGTGTGTGAGCTGATAGTGAAAGGGCAACAGCAGCGAGAAAGAGCGAGACAGAGAGTGCAAACTATGTGTAGATATGTGTGTGTGTGTGTGTGTGTGAGTGTGAGTGTGGGGTTAATTGTGGTTCATCTGTGAGGAACAGCTGAGAGAGCTCATATATGGTACAGAGGAACAAGCATGGTGACAGACAACTTGACAACACAGCCTGTTTTATGGTGATGAATGTGTGTGTGTGTGTGTGAGAGAGAGAGAGAGAGAGAGAGAGAGAGAGAGTGACAGCATGAGGGTGAAGAGTGTGCTAAAGAAAGGCAGGTGATCAGTGAAGTGCCCCTCTGCCCACCCAACATGTTCACACGCCTCCTTTAAGAATAGCTAAGAGTATTGGTAAGCGATTTCTGCACCAGGGTGCTGATGGGGAGGATTGTGTAGCTGTGTGTGTGTGTGCGAGCAGGAGAAAGGCAGGGAAAGACAGTTGACTATCCTTCACCTGCCGCCCAAAGTACACCAACAGGAAGGGATCTAGGAGAGATCACTGGCTGTTTTCTATTACCCATGAGGCTTAGTGGGGGATGACAGCAGTCAAGGTGCGGTGTACTTTACACCGACTTGCCAAATAAGTATTTGTGTGGCTTTGTTTGTTGCCACGCCTGGGTTGCAGCTGTGTGTGTGTGTTCTTGATGCATAAGCACGAGTTCAAATCATCAAAGCAGCTCTGGTCAGCTCAGTTTTCAGTAAGCAGCTAAAGGTTAGACTTATGTGTTGCTACTTACAGTAACACAGCAGGATTCCTTCACACCGTATCATTACCAGCGCACAACTCAGTTGTCAGTCACAGCAAATTGAGCAAAGTGGGTCATTTCCAGAAGAGACGCTGCTTAAACAGTGCAGAGGAATGGATTTGATTTATTTAAGTCAAATTGGTTTGATGCACAAAAATCATTTTAAATCATTTCAAGCAGATGCACGTTTTTCTTTAAATTATTTTAAAATCATTAAGAAAGCCGATTTCTCGTTTTATCTGAACTGCTGATATTGATCGGTTTGACACGATCTCTCTCTCTCTCCGCATATTCTCTTCTGCTTTAATTAAATTAAATTCGATTGATTATAGTCATAATGAATAAATACTTTTTTAAAACCAGCAACAATTCAACTGTGATATAGCTAGACAATATGAAATACTGATGTTTGAGGGACTGCTACTTGTCTTTGTCTTATAGAAAAGCTAATTCAAAGACTTTGACTTTTCAACTTTTGGTTTGAAGACATCGCTTCAGACTAAAATCTAAATTACGAAAATTAAATAATAAATTACAATAATAATAATAATAATAATGAGGCAGGGACAACCTAAATCTGAATCTATATTCGTTCAAAATGTTTTTAACATCTGTTTTACAAATACTTCAAACAAATACTTTTACTCCATAGTTCACTTCTCAAAACTATTTGAAAAGATGTGGTGAAGAGGCAGACATGCAGCAACTGCTGCTGCCTGAGCGTCCCAGCAGTCCCAGCAGTCCCAGCATGCTGAGCCACTGGGACGCCAGATCTGGTCTTTGAAGCCACTCAGGGTTCCCTGAGGCCAGCAGCAGCGGAGCCGGCCAGGGGGAGTATCGAATGTGTGAGAGCTGCCCCACTAATAAGATAAGTGGGCTAATGCTAGCTCTAGAGGTTTGCCACTCATCTCAATCTGTCGTGTTTAACAGTCTCACAGGAATAGCTCTCAAATTTAAATGCTGGACGGCAGTTGATGGAGTGGCAGTGTGCGTTACTGTGTGAGGGACGGGCTGCGTCAGTGTGTGTGTGTGTGTGTGTGTGTGTGTCGGCGGGGAGCGAGCATGGGTGCAAGCAATGTAAGACGCTGGCTACGTCTCATGGAACATCAGTTGACACTAGAAAAATACAGCTGCCGATAAATCTCTGACAACAGCCCCGGACTCAGGTTTCGCTCCATGATTTATCCGAGTTGTTCCTTTTAGACTTGCCATTTGGGAGCCACGATCTCTGTAGGTCATTTGTACAACTTACTTTTCAACTTTAATACTGAACCAAGCACAAATGTGGAGGGAAGGAAACCTGGCCTTTCCGAAGATTAAACCAGCGGGATATCATTTATCTGTTCTTTCTCTCTTTTCTCTCCGCACTAAAAAAAAATTCTCAAATAATCAACGGTTGAGTTTGGATGTTTATATTTAACTGCTGATGTACCCAACAGCCTCTCTCAAAATGCCAAGTGTCTGTGTGGAAACCAGGCTTAATTGGAATATGTGTCTCTTAAGGTGGAAGCTATTATTCTTGTTCAGTCTCTATTGATCTGCGGTTGTTTCACTGATGAGTTCTGCAACACATCACATCAGACACAGACGGACTTTTCTTTAATAAACATCTAATAAAGACGATTTTAATCTGAAACTTGGGAATTCCTGCACATCGGTAAAAAAAAAAAAAAAACAAGACTTTAAAACTTGTGGAAAACTTCAATGACACAATGAAATATGAGAAATTCACAAAATAACCGCGCTTCACGCTCCACAACCCAACTGGGGCTAAATTTGGACCAAATTTCGTAACGGATACGTGCAACACAGACCTGATACCCCTGAACATGTTTCGCGGTCGCCGCACACGTCAATGCGTCGTTACTCTAATTATATTCACGCTGTTCCATTACATCAGTCAGCGCACAAACGTCTTCACAGGCAGACAAACAGGTGTTTGTCATCAAATAACAAGTGAGATTTCAACAGCAAAACTGTAATCACCATCAGCTCGTCGTACTGGTTACACATTTAAGTCTAATTAATGATTAAGGATCGGTTGTATTCATTTCAGATTTTGCAGGATAACTACCTGTCAGGCACATTAAATCAGTTTTCTCATGATTTTTTTTTTCTTTTACTTCACTGCATCCAACAGCAAATATTTGTACTGCTCCACTACATTTCTAAAAAGCTTTGAGTTAAATGGTAATAATAATTGTGACAATAGTGACACGCATTAGGCAAGTATTTTTTTTTACTATATTATTTATTTATTTTAAAAGTACTAAGATACTGAAGTAGAAAGGTTTACTTAAAATTAAAATGAAATGTAAACGTGTATTTGTACTTTTATTTTCATAAAATGTGTAAGCACCTCCTCCCCCACTGGTATCATATGCAGTATATGAAGGCATGTAGTGTAATATTAGGGTTATGTTTGTATTTAGCCGAGTCTTCATCACATGTTGTTTGAGCACTGGTGTTTTCCTGTTTTTGTTTCCTCAAATAAAAAAAAAAAGTGCTGGCATTAATCACTAACCTGGCCTTTAGAGGACACCGAATTTGATCTTCGCCTCCCCTCTCCAGTTTGTTTGCTAACGGCTGTGTGGACACCCCACACTCTTAACACATTCAGCCCCCCCACCACCACCCCCCCACCCCGCACCTCGTCTCCCGACTCCACGCTGAGACAACCTGGAAACCACCCTCCAAGTCTGAGGAAGCTGGCGCTCCATAGTAAGCACTTCAATTACAAATGTTATCAATTGCAGTGAAAGAGAGAGCTTAGCGCGCGTGTCTGTTTTTCTCATCAGCAGCGGTGGGACAGGGGCCGGAGAGAGAGAGAGGGACAGGGACAGCAGTTTGTACATATGTGTGTACTTATGAGAGCGCGAGTGTATGTGTCTATCCTCTAAAACTTGACTCCACGCCCTCCCTGAAATATCCCGTCACCGTCGGCGTTTCTTTCTTGCTGTTCCTCGGTATCGTCGCCTCCGTGCCCCCTGCAAAACCTTAAGAACATAATCGTCTCAAATTCAGCGCACTGAAATAATTAAGGGTTGCATGGCGCCAAAAATAAGGGTGTGTGTATTTTTGAAATGGGGAGGGGACGTGTTTGGAGTCTCGGGATGCCAGGGTGCCTCCGGCCGGGTTCAACTTGTTAGGAAAACTGGGTATTGCCTTTCACTTCCGTTGACATGACTGCAGTATCAGAGGTAGAGGGTGTGGGTTGGGTGTCAGCCACCCCTTGGCTGACCCCCCCCCAAGGATGTGCATGTTTACAGAGGTGTTCTCACAAACATTTGCCCAGCGCAGCACGACGTACACGCCCCGCGGGCATTACGAAATGTTCACCACCATGGCGCAGCGCCGTTTGTCGCCATAAGCACAAACAGACAGTGGAACATTTAGAGATGACACATGACAGTAAAGGCTGGATTGAAACTCAGCGTGGATGTTAGACCAAAACCACAGGCGGACATGTTTTCACATACTGGTTAGACCATGAAACAGGACCCCACGGGGCCAGTTCAAGTTTCCAGGATAATCAGACGCTAAAACACTGCAGAGTTGTTTATAACTACTGAGACAGAATTTTATAACTCAGGAAGACGCCAAAGTTGTTATAGTGACGATCATTTTATCCTCTGTCGTAACGACCCCAAGTTAAAGTGAGGATGTCACAAAGTGATCCACCAGGAAAGTCTCAGACTTATAACCTATAGATTCACTGCCTCCACTCAAAGCATAGAAATGCGGATTCCACGCACCTCAAATGAAAAGACGGGCAGTTCTTTTTTCCCTCGCGTAATGATCCTCCTATAGATCCCTTGACATTCCAGAAATGAATCTCGACACCTTCAGCACAGTATTTTTAGAGGGCAGCTATCGCCTACTACATGACTGTGTGGTCAGAAAATGTTTACGATTGAACGGCCTGCATGCAGGAAACGTACCATCTGTGCATTAAAGAATGAGTGAGGAAGAAGAAAACAAAACGTGGTTGTATGGAAATATTTTAAAAGTCTGTAATAGTGAGTGTAGACAGAAGGGAGGATTTCAAAAAAAAAAATGAATCCAAAGGGAGAACTGCTTGAAATCATGGACTCAGTGTTAGAAAACTGTATATAATATATTTATTTGTTTATTAACTTATCGTCTGGTATAAGACACAGAGCAGTCGCCTGTAATCACCTCTAATCAAAAAGCTTAAACCTCTCACCAACAGAGTAACGCAAACGTAATATAGCATACTTCACATAAACTAGTATTCATGTTCACACACAAGACACGGACAGTGAACAGATCACAGACATATTGCTCTCTCTCTCTCACACACACACACACACACACACACTTCATAAGCATGCAGACTGGGGAGCAGGCGTCCTTTTGTTGGAGGGAGAATGGGAAGTGTGAAGGACGTGACGAGGGAGATAAGTGTCCTCCAGGGCCCTGAGGTTACCCTAATGGTGTCATACATCACCACTCACAAAGCCATGCAGAGCAAAGTTGTCAATGCATGAATGCTGCACTATTACTATCACCATTTTAATCATGGCACCTGTCACTGCGCTAATCAACACCATAACTTCACACTGGAAATCACTCAGAAAAACTCAGTAATGCTGCTGTGTACCGGGGACTGTATAGAACAGCAGCAGTAAGTCACTGTGAGGGTGAGGCGAGGGCTTGTGCCTGTGTAGTGCATCATTGCCCTTGTTTAATGGAGGCTTGGCTTTTCCTAAGCAGTTGTTGTGACAATGCTAAATGTCGCTTTTATGAACGTGCTAAAGGGCCCCCCCCCTCCACTGTCAACACCCACCCCCCCGCCGCTCAACACACACACAGCCTGCCCAGCGTGGCCTCCTGGACAACACACTGAAACAACAAACAGTACCTCAGCGCCATGCAACCGTACCTGTACCCGAAATCTAACAATATCTCATTTTGTGATCTGGCTTCTCGGACACACAAAGCTTGTTTTGCTTTGACATGTTCGAATTTTGGTGTTGGCTCTTATTGTGAAGAGCTATCGAAGCTCTGTTAGCATCCTATACTTTAATGGTTCTTTTTTCTTTGTTTAACATCGTCAACACGCCCCTCGCTTCAGGTGCATTGTCCATTTGTGCCAAATGAGTTGACATTTTACCAAAGAAAAAGTTGCTGAAAATTTACAAAGCAACTGACCTGATACTATGACCTGGATAAATGAGAATCTCCACAGACGTAACTGACATTCATGTTGTCACATACAGGTCAACATTGAACATCTGGGCGCTAGTGGCTCGCCAAGGATATAACAGATCTAAATAAAGAGAGGTATTGGCTGGTGGTCAGTCATCTCACTGTTTGTCGGGAGAACTCATGTCTAGAGTCCTTGTTGTGGTCCTCTCACCCATAATTACACAAATCTAATATACAAGTAAGAAAATCTGCTTTGCAACATCAAACACTGACATTTGGAGAGGCAACATTAACAATAGTGTTTCTGTAATTGTTGTTTTTCTAAGACGCGGTAACAGTGAAAGCTTTTCACAGAAGAGAACAAGAATAGCCAGGCTCGCTGCTTTCATAAAGATGTGACTGTTTAGAAAACAAAAACACAGAGGCCTGGCACAAATCTGCAGCCACAGTGGAGCCATCGTCCCATTTTTGTACATCTCACAAGAAGCTTGAATAACAAATAACAAATAAACACATTCATCTGTTAAAGTTAGCGTTATCTGATCATAATGAAAAATATTTGACTTTCAATAGATGTTTCGCTGCAGCAGACTCCTTCCACATTCATTTAAAAAAAAGGAACCATGGGATCAGATAAATTAAAGAGTAACCCAGGAATGAATTCACTGTCTCTCTGTTTGTTTTTAAGGCATGACATACCCAAGATACCAGGAAATCACTGCTCTATTATTTACTGAGCAAATTAGACATAAATATTAACGATAATTGCCAACAAACATAACCTTTGGGATGCCCTACATAACAATCACCTGATGTTCAAATGATCCTGTGAAGTATAAAGCATTTTTCATCTCTCACTGATCTGACTGAAGAGCCAAAACAGCTCGATCTAGGCCACATACTTGAATAATGGATGACTTAATATCTGCATTAGATAAAGGAAACTGTTGAGTTCTTCAACAAAGATAATGCATTTACGTTTGGATGAAAGAAAAACGGCAGCTGGAGATTAAAAAAAACAAATCAATGTTTCTGTTCATAACAAAAGATGTTCCACAGGGATCGATATTAGGTCCCATTCTATTTATTTCATTTATATTAATATCATTGTTGCATTTGTAAAAGATCATTTCTATGCAGATGACACTATTGTTTGTTGCATTGCCGCATCTGAAAGCTACAATTTTTATGAAACATGTTGCACCTATTGATTTAGTGAGATTAGTATTAAAAGCAAATTATTGTGTTATTCTCTGGAGCCAGGGGTATTGATTAGAATTATCTGCATATATGCAATATATAGATCCCTTCCCTGCTGATCAGATAATCACATCCATAAAAAATGGGTTAGCCTGTTGCATTCAGGGTTCCAATGATAAACAGAAATGAGTTGTTGAGGCAGATTTCATGTCTTATGATTATGGAGATGCAATCTTCAGACCTGCAGCTGCCTCAATTCCTAAAGCCTTGGATTCAGTTGATCATTCCTGCCTCAGATTCATCACCACTGATGGCTGTGTTTCTCACTGTTATATCCTTTACTACTCAGAGGGGCGGTCTCTGTGGGGAAAACGCATGATCTTCTTTGGCATTTGTTTCTATATGAAGCCATTATTGGAGAATCTTCTTTTTGCTTTTATGACCCTGACTCGAAAACTCATAACACTGAAATCCTTTTGATTAATATTTCTTCTACTTTTCTGAGGGTTTACTTTCTGTCATGCATATTTTCACAGTGGAACAAGGGCAATGTCAATTAATGGCAATTAATCTCTCAGTGATGAAGTACATTTGAAGTAAATGCTTTTCATATTCAGGATTTGATAATAGGACACAAGGCAGCTTAAACCAAGGATGAATAGTCTTTGCAGTACTTCACAGGCAAGAGAGTCAAACAACTTCAAGCTCAGTCTTACTCTGGATATGTTGATACAAGGTATTCCACTGTGCTAATGGGGAAAATCAGCTAAAAGCAAAAAGTGATTTGAAGCTTTGCAGTTCATCTCCGACACTGTTGAAATGTCAAAAATGGAAATGCTGTACATCATGATTGATGTTCTCCCGTCTACTGCTGGCTGTACTGCGTCTCCTCCAGTGGCATCATGTCAGCTGCCTCTGTGTATCTTCTTTCAGATTTTGAAACACCGCTGGAGACATGGGACCCAAAATAAGACGGATATATTGCTTGAGACCCGGCAAAGTAAGAGTTATGCGGGCAGCTGGACAAGGGCTGGTACAATATGGCCGAACATAACTATAGAGATACTGATATCTGTAATCGAGTGATGGAATCTTTCATGGTGTTGGTTTCAGGATGGCCGGACACTCCTGTTTGGGTAATGCTGGAGAGACACTGTGTCAGGTTGCAACATATTAGCATTCCTCTGGTTCCAGGCTGCAGCCTCCCAGCCAAGAGCTGCAGCCTCCCGTAGGAAGACACTTATCTTTTCAGATAGAGGACAGAGGAGATAGATATGATGAAGATTATAGGAACCGCAGAAATCTGAATTTGTATCCAATTGTATCCAATATGAACCTTGAAGTTTCAATGAATTAACCTTATTGGTAGTTCAAAGATAAATTTTCAACATTTCAGATGTGACTGAACATTATATATTTGCTAATTCTGATATTACTTAAGGGAATATAAACACCCCTTATGGGTTTATGTCCCCTTTCTTTCTTCAGTTTCACAACATTTAGTATCTGTAGCTGTATCCCAGTTCAGTGGACGTCTCCTTCAAAGGCTGCATTTGAAAACCAGGCATTACTAGATCATACACTTTGACTATTTCAAACCCTTTCATCAAGCAACGCAGGCTCCTCCGGGTAGAATCTTCTCTGCCTAACCTATCCCAGAATCCATTGCACTACACTAATGCAGTGTTTCTCAAAGTAATAATGGTGTCGTTGAAAGGTGCAACGCTTCCATTTGGAAATGTAGGTCACAGTCTTCCACTCAAACAGACAGCAAATATAAACCAATCTAGCATTTAATAATAAAAAGCAGAAATGCAGCCGAAAATATTTCATTACAAACTTGCCAAAAAATGATCTTCAACAGGCTGAACGTGGTGTAAAATCATCATTTCATGCTTTTTTCTGTTGAGCGATGAACACTGTGAACCATGTTGGATCAGGGCTGCAGAGTAGCACTGTGTCATTATGAAACCTGTTTTAACTAATGAGACATATTATTGTTAATCACCTCCTCATTAGGAGCGATGTGTGTGAGCGCAGCAGTTGTGGACACATGGATACACACACACACACACAGACGAGGAGCTTTGAGGCTGATTTTGTCGTCCACAGATCACTCACACTGTGTATTTTATATATATGTACATATATATAATATTCACTGGTCCTCATCACATCTCAGGCAGATTAGGGGGGTCTCTCTCCCCAGGCGAGAGGCAGCCTCCCCCGGATTAAGGATTCAGAGATTCTGGTTGATGACACCGAAAGCCTCCCCTTCCTCCCCAGGTGCCATTAGAGCCTCATCTTAAAGGAGACTGATGGGCCCTGCTCACGGGGCTGTGTGGCCGATCTTTTAATCATAAATGAGACCCCTCCCTCCCTCTCTCTCTCTCTCTCTCTCTCGCTCTCTCTCCCTCTATAGGTTGGAGGGAAAGTGCTGTCTCAGCATTCTCCCACTCCCCTCCGCCCCCTTTCTGTTCTGTCTTTATGCTTTTCCAGCCCATCGCTGATCGGGGGCATCAGTTCCACAGAGGTGACTCCATCGCTGTCACTTAGGGGCCGCAGAGTCCTGCTCCGTCCAGGAGACGGAGGGGGACGGGGGGTGTTGGGGGGGCGTCCTGGTGGTGGAGAGGTGACAAGAGGGTCACGCTAACGACAAGACGTCTCCTGAGCAGTCTCACTCCAGAGTGGACGATGTTGTGGCTTCTTTATCCAACGGTACCGAGCTGCATCCCAGCAGTCCATTACCTCAGCAGAGCGAGCAACATTCCGTGAAATACTTTTTACACACACAAAGAGACCCTCTCTAAACTTTTTGTTGACTGTTAAGTTTATCTACAAGTATTAGGGAAAAAATAGCACTTGGAAAGTTTTGGGGAGAGTTATTGGGTGGGGAAAGGTAAAATGATACATGCACCCCTGCAGGCCGGTGCAATGAAGTCCTTATCACCACACACACACCTCAGCGCCCCCTTGCCTTCAGTCATTGTCTCTCGCTGCAGTCCTGCAGGGGGTAAACGTCAAACTCTCCAAATTGGATGAAACATTATGGGAAATATTATGAGGCAGCCTGCTGCTGTGATGGCTAGAGGCTCCTGGTTAATTGAGTTGTTGCCCACGCTGCATACTGAACAGAACCCGAAGATAGCTGACGAGTTTTATCATTATTGGTTATTGTGCAGAAGAGTCAGACTAAGGCCAAAGACAATGCACTGCACGGTATAGTGGGTGGATATTTCAAATCCAGATTGCAGACACCACACTCCACTTTCCCCCAAACTCTTTTGATGCATTACCATTCCACCAAGTCCGTCCATGACGTCTGAGCCATGCCTTCTGCAGCGGCTTCCAAAGTTTCTGTGCCAGAGTCACTGAATGATTTCCCCTCTTTAAGCCTGACATGCAGAAATCTTTTATCCACAATATTAGTCGGAAAAGGAAGACAGAACTGAAATTTTAAAGAGAAGGCGGAGGGGGAAAAAAAGCGAAGAGAAGAACTTTTGATCATCGTTGCGACAAGGCTGAGAAGTAACATTTAGTCATTAATGTCAAAGCGGATATATATGCCAGGATTAATATATTAGCATTAAGAGAAGCCTATTAGAAATGCAGCTCATTCTCATTCGGGGTCACCAATGAGTAATAATCTTCTGCAAATATATTCTGCTGGGGAATCTTTTTTTATTCGGCCCAGTCTTTCCCACTGGATGAAAACATTACATAGCTACACTGTTTATAACGAAGATGGGAGAGCAACAAAGTGACCATGTGCACACATCACGTGTTTATAAAGATGGTGCAGTGTGTAATTCCCATCTAAATGCAATTTATACATTCTGAACCATTGCTGTGTACACTGAGATACATTTTTTTATAAATACATTTTCGGACATAAGACTAACTTGATGCAAGCTGCTTCCAGTTTAACATAATTTAATCTGTCTAGAGAAACGCCATGAGATTCCTTGAAGGCTGATTAGTTTGTTACAGTTCCTAATGTTGCAAACGTCCTCAATGTGTTTCGCGGATTTTTCCTCGCAGCCTCAGAGAGTGAGGAATAGTGAGTTTCCTGGCGGGTACTTCATCAACATTTCTCGGTGGGTCAGTGTCCTTCGTTGGCAGAGCACATCAATTCAGAGGAGACATCGATCACAGCCGCCTCTCGTCACATTGACCAGCTCATTAGCTGGACTTAATATACGCCAAGGGAGCAGCGAGGCTGCGTGTCAGACCTGCAGTCTGCAGGAAGTCGACTCGGAGGTGTCGAGGTTTAGAAGTGCAATGGACAGACGAACGTCTGTTGAAAAGGCACTTTCCGTACTGCGGACTCTTCGTGTTACTGTTTTTAAACTGCCCAATATTTTAAGGTGCAGTCAAAAAACAATGTTTATTATAACCATGAAAGTGGTGTGTGTCTCATGGCCCTCTGGGTTAAAACAATGCTCCCTCCCACAGATGCAAACGTTCACTCCAGAGCAAACCAGAGCGTCCCAGCTGACTGCCCTCCTTGTCGGCCCTGCCCACTCACAGACGAGGGCCACATTGTGCCTATTGTCTGACTAACTGGAGGCTACTGAGAGGAGAAAAGGGGGAAACTTGTGTAAACAAGCGGCAGCTTTAGCATCTCAATGTCCCTGCATGGGCGTCTGCTGCTACGCAATGTGTTGTGCTCGCTGGCATCATGCATTCTTCCCTGGGCAAACTCTGGACCAGATCCTGCCGACCGAGCCCCTCTCCACATCTCCTGTTGGAGGAAACAGCATTACATACAATGGCCTTGAGTCGTATTTACCAATGAACCTGAGCAGGAATAAAACACAGCAAGGCGTATTGAACTGCGGGGACACAGCCAGATGTTTACCTGGCTGGAGGCTAGCGCATGAAAGGATATTCAGGGTTTTTCAAAGGGATTTTAACATCTCTATAGCCCCCGTTTGCTTCCCTGTTTCCTATTTTTGGTAGGCCAGGTTGCCAGTTTGCTGCAGCTTCGTCAGGTCGTGCCGCTTTAGCGCCGTCAGCCGTTGCGCTGCTGTTAATCACAGTGCAGACTCATAAATTTATACACACTTTTGACCTCTGTGCGTCCTTCGTATTTACCTTTTCACACAGTCACATTTTAAGAGAGACAGGGCTCTTCTGTCTCTAATAATTACCGGCTAAAGACATCCCTTTATCGGTGTCTAGTTTTGTAATGCTGCCAAATAACACTTTATTGCCCTTTAATTAAATATTAATGGTAGTGTCATTACATCTTCATTCATAATTAAAGCGCTGCTAACGACTGATATTGCATATTAATGTAATTAAACACCAGCAGTGTTTGTGTGTGTGTGTGTGTGTGCGTGTGTGTGGCCAAGCTCCCTCGCGCTGCTGTGATCTGAGCATTTGATTTAAACAATAGAAATAAATGTTTTTATCTGCAAAGTGAAGCACATGACAAAGACAGCAATTGTACTTTGTACAATCCGGTCTCTAGTGGTAATTTACAATATATTACACAATCCCTGCACTCACAGTATTGTGATATTTATATTAGGATTGCTGTCTTGCGTTTGTTATATTTATACTTGCCCACATATGTGTAAAGCTGCTTGGCAATAAAACCTGATTATGTGTGTCAGGTATTTAAGGAAATAACAGCACAGACTCCTCCCACCGACAGCTCATCAATGCCCCATAAGGAATTTAGGCAGGAATGGAAAAAAAAAATAAAAGAGGCTCTATCCCGACTACACTGACCCCCCACCGCAGCAGTAGATTACAGGACCGGCCCCTCACCTCCCCCTGCAGTCGGCTTCATGACTCCCTAAGACGTGCGAGTTGGTAATAATGCCTGATAACAAGGCAGCTTTTGTTGTTCTTTTTGGCAAACAGGAAGTTTCTGCCCCTGGGGCCTGAAGTGAAGAAGCAGCACCAGCAGGATCGCCATCTTTTAAGTCCCTGCTTTGGTGGCATGACCCCTGACCCAGCCTCGGAGAAGGTCAGACAAAACTTATCATTCAATGAATAAACTGGTGGCCCCTTTAAAGTCAGCCTGTTAATAATTGCCTGCAGTCTGTTCTTTTTGGATTCTCAAACAAAGTGTTACATGTTTTGATTTTGAATGGGCAGGAGGGAGGAAGCAGAGGTTGGGCTATAACACTGAGTGAGGTGATGAGATGATTTACACGGCCAGTACAAAAATAGGACTCGAGTTGTGTGACATTTCCACCACCAGTTGAAATTAATTATAATTAATGTATTCATTCTTAATACTACATATGTAGTGGATGAGATGCAGCTGAAAACAAATATGTCAACATGGAAAGACGAAGAGATAAAGGAACCTTTGGAGACACAAGCCGACGTCAGCATGATTCATAAGCTGAGTCCTGTCCTGTCCTGCATGTTCTGCTCAGGCTCCTCTCTTCACCTGAGCCCTCCTCTGGATGTGAATCATGAACAGAGACAAACTGCAGATTTTGCTCAGTAAGCTGTCAACAGCTCATCTTCACAAACCATCTCCAGTAGCATTTGAGCCCAGGTCACAGACCCCGGCATCAACCCTGCAGTTTAACAAACAACTGCACCGCTTCATCAGTCGTGCCCCATCCAGCGTCTTCTTGTAAACCAAGAGATGAGCGAATGTTTTCCACACAGTAATGAAAGTCACATTCACCAGGGCACATCGCAAACACAACACAGGCTGCAGCCATTAAAAGTCCATCGGGGTGTGTGCTGCGTAAACAAATAGCTATGATTATTCCAACCTGCCGTCCTCTGACAGCATTAAAGCATCCTTCAATTAGGCCGCGCTAGAACCAGGCTGTCACGTAGCGCCAGTCCCACCGCGCCGCTCCCGCTCCCGCTCCCGCTCCCCGGCTCCTCGCACACCTTTCACTCATCACGATGTGTCAACTGTTTGCGGGAGCGGGAGCAAAGATGGCTGTGCTCTTTGACCGAGATGGAAGCGGTGCACAGGACACTCAGTGTTCTGAGAGCCGGATCAGTCAGAAAACACCTGAGGGTCTTTCTCTGAACTTTGGCTGCGCAGCTGGACGAGGGAGAGAACAGAGGAGGTCTCACTCGCTCCGGTCTCCTAAGCTGCTTTCGTGCTAGAGATAGAGCTCAGAGACAGAACTCTGTGGCTGTGATTGTGACTTGAGGGAATTCAGCAGTCTGAGACCGCAGGCCTCAAAGTTTGTGTCCACTGGGAGCGTTTGTTTCCCCCTGTCTGCTTGTTGGTTGATTTGCTTGTTTGTCAGCAGCATTACACAAAATCTACTGAGCGAATTTCCACAGAAATTGGCCAGAGTATGGGACAATGGCCAAGGCAGACTCTGTTATGTTTTGGTGATTTTATTTATCACATTATTTAATACTGCTGGATGACACGTGCACCAATTTCCCACAAAACAAGTTCATTCAAGGATCTTGATAGAACAAAATTTACGTTCATGTGGTTGTGATCCAGATAAAAAAATATCTGTTATCTATTCTTTCATCGTGATTCTCAATATCCTGCTTTGACAACAGAACTGTGACCCTAACACATGTGCTATCTTCATATATTTACATATATTTGCAATAAATAGAAATGGAATAAAGCTTAAATGCAATCTCTTTCTGGCTAATTCCAACTGTGACTTGTGACACGAGATGTTTGGCCAGAAATGTTTCATATTGCAGCTTTAAGTTTCTCAGGACGTGCTTGAGGCCTCCGTCAGCGCCCTGAGCACAGCAGCTCCGCCATTCAGCGTCACAAGAGAAGCTTTCGCCCCCTCTCTCTCTTATTTCTAAGGACTAATTTAATCTTGAGCTGATTCGATTATTTAAGTTGATTCATATACTTTATGCAACATGTGACAAGCCCACAAGGGATAACGACCTCGCCTTAAATCAGCCCCATGTTTCTGTCAGCGCCACAAACACTAATCCAATTTATTATCATTATGAAACTGTTCAGCCCATGTGGTTGAATTTAACACAAGCTCAAATCCAATATATGTGGTATTTTCTCAAGAAATAAGTCTGTTCAAAGTGAAATTACGTCTGAAGTGCCACCACATCAGTGAGCGCGCTGGAGAGGCTGCAGCCAAATGTAGGTCAGTCCCAGCTGAAGAGGAGCCATTGTGTTTACAGTTTGTATCTGATGTCGGAAAGCAGGAATTCCGGTGTGGAGTTTTTTAAATATGAAACATGCAAAGCTAATTTACTGGAAGCACAGAGACGTGCGCAAATGTAGATCTGTCATCAAAGCCCGGCCATAGCGGAGCATAGTGAAGGAGGCTCTTCCAGGTGTCTCTCTGAGGAACCATGCGGGGGATCCTGAGGCATTCCCCGACAGGATGGGGTGTTTAAGGTCCTGCAGTGAGTTCTGGGTCTCGTCCCTGTTGGGTTTCCCCAGTGAGTTTCCAAAGCATGACACCTCCACTGTCACCTTTCGACATAAAGGAGCAGAGGTTCTACACAAGGCTCCTCACAGATCTCTGACCTCTAGGGTCCAATCGGAGAGGATGTATTTTATTCTATTTAGGACCCAGGGCTCATGTCACTAGGTGACTGTTGGAAGGCTGCTTAGCTCCTGCTTAACTTTAATGGCCTGGTCAAATGGCCGGGCCTAACAATATTCAGATTATTGCAGATTGTCGCAGATTGAGATGAGATCTAGATGACTGAGTGTCCTCAAATCGTCTGCTCAGTGTAAAAAAGATAACTGCCGAACATTCTTTCAGACATAGAATCTATAAAGAGACTAAAAACATTCAGTTAGCGTCATTCGTCCAGTCGTCACATCACTGGCTTCATTCAGGAAACAACAACAGCCGAACATGGAACACAAGTCACAAGAGTGGTGAGGTATTGCGCTTGATTCAAAACATTATACCAGGGAACATTAAATCATATAGTCTAATCTAATGTAATAATATGTAAGTCAGCTGAAGTGGAGGAAGTGTCTGAGGACATCTGATAAAAGCCATGTGCTTCTCATCTGTACATATTCTGACACTGGAGAAAAGATCATTAAATGAGGTCAGAGTATATGTTCTGTGGCCGGTTCGGATTCACACGCTACGACGGTACGTTGTCGACCCTGAAGAGAAGGAACAAGTTGGAACTCGTCCTCGTCACCAGGCCACACACGACCTCATTTCACACTTGAGGCAGAGTTGAGAGTTCACGCTGAGCACAGAATTATCACTTCACACAGCCAAGCCTCCGCAGACACACTTTTAATTTTTGCCAAGTGTGCAGAGCTGATGAGACTCAGCTTTGCACGAATAGATGCGCGTCCAGCCAAGGCTCTCATGGGGCTTTTCGGTGCTAGTGCGTAGTTGGTTCTAATCCCATTCTTCCTAAGAACCAGTTTGGTTTTCCATCGGCACGGAGCCGAGCTGGAGCCACGTCATCGCGTCATCGACACAAAAAACCCAGCAAAGAGTTAGCTTAGCACCTGGAGCCAGTTCTTTGTTGGTGGGAACCGGTTCCATACTAGCACCAGCTCGGTGGAAAAGCCCTATATGTCTGCGTCGGGCAGATGGGCGGCAGTGTTTAAATGCCTGACTGAAACCGTCCTTTGCATGATGGCAACACCGAGGTGCAGGCGCTATACGTGCACTTACAGCCTGGAGCCGTGCCAGAGGGTTGACAGAGAAGCTAAACATCTCACGCTGGATGAGAGCGGCTAAATGCGTTGTGACAGCCGGTAGTGTGTTTTGTTTCATACAAAACACGGCGCGGACACAGAGGGAATTCTGAGACACGCACACACACTTGAGGCACAACGACGCACGCATAGACACCTGTGATCCACCCACACACACTCACACACACCTGTGCGGATACCAAAGTCTCTCTCGTTGTCCGTGGAGAAATTACAGAGAAGACAATGAAAAATGTTAGGTGTTCAGAGCAATATTAGATTAAGCTAATCAAATCTGAGGAAGAATTGTTGCAGAACAACATGGGAAAACATATCTATTATGAAGATGTATTAGCGGTTTCATTCGTCTGAGGCTCCTTTTCCTTCTTTCATATTAGACTCTAAAATCTGCTTTCCTCAGCTCCAGCGTAAATAGACTCACAGCACATTTCATTTCCAAAAATACTCCAAACTAGACGGTCAAAATGTTCCAAAGGTCACAGACTTGGCAGGCGATGAGTTTTACATATCCCGGCGTTCTCTCTTTGTGCAAAATAGATTTTTTTTATAACTCAATAAACTTGTTTTGAGGTAACCGGCCTTTATGGTAATTGAATAACTAAACAAGATGCTCCAGTGCTACTGCAGCAATCTCCACCCAGGCGAGGGCCAAAGGCTCATTTTGATTGGCAGCGGGGATACTCCCTATCTATTAGTGCATTCAAGGCAAACCAGAAAATGGAAACTTTCTGACCTACGAGCTGCGAGCATCAGCACAGAGGGGACAGTGTTGTGGTGAGTTGCCGTACAGGAAGCTGAGCAGTGGCACTAAGCTGCTCCTCTGGCTCCTGTGACCTTGACCTCTGCTCAGGTCAGAAACTTCTCACGTCCCAGCTGCAGTGAGTAAATCTCCGAGTCGGGGACGGAGACAGACAAACAGGGCGGAGCCCCAGAGGGTACTAATGCAAATCTGCTGCCTGTTTTCACGATGTAAGGCCAGAACTATGTGGGCACCCCTGTCCACCAACGAGACACCGCCGCTGTGCACAGAAATGTCCAAATGACAAAATCTGGTTTCCCAGTTTGGTGTGTAAGAACTGGACTGGGCCGCTCAGAGCCCTTACCTCATCCCTGTGTAACACCTCTGGGATGAACTGGAACGCCGTCTGCGAGCCAGAATGAGAGCAAATCCCTGTGGCCAGGTTCCATTATCTAGTGTTAGAGCCTGAAACCAGAGGAAGATGAGATCAACAATCACATATGGATGTAATGTTTGGGAGGCTGAGGAGTGAAATTAAAACGGGCTAAAACAGCTGTGGAAAGGAGCGTGACTCAGGCCGCATTTCTTTGTCTGACACAAACGAGAGAAGAGGCCGAGCGCCACCTGAGATTCTTTTTGGTTTTTATGTCCCGGCACAACCTACTCGTCTCCTTGGTTTGCCTCACAGCGGGCGAGATGCTCCTTCTCTTCCCCGTTTGTTTACCAAACACGATCTTATCTCTTTCCCAGAGAAACAATAAATAACTTGGGAATTATGAATGATTTTTTTTATGCCTTTACTTTCTTCTCTTCCCTGTGACACCGATGTTCTCATTCATGAGTCCCACTTTGAACATATGACTCAGTGAAACAAACCTCCAATGTTCTTTAAAACCTCCTTTAAGGCAAACCGGTAACCCTTTGATTCCGCCTCCCTCTGTCGCCTCTTGGCTTCGCAGTGTGTGAGCGCAGTTTACAAAGATAAACAGCGCTGGCGTCGGAGGACTGGGAAAAACAAAGGCCCGCGTTTCAAAATAAAGACCTTGATTAACACATAAGTGGGCTTAACATTTGCAATAACTCTGCTAATCTATGCAAACTTTCTTTAGCCTTGTTGCATCGATGAATGCCTGAGCGGCCGCGCAAAGGCGTATGGTAAAATATACTCTGTAAAAATCCGACAAAGAGACACTTCTCTTCCGGCCTACAAAGGATTCCAAGTTTCGCCATCCTGCCCAGCTGCCTAGAATAGACAACACAGCCTCTTTTGTCGGGGTGAGTCAATCTGTGTGGGTGTGAATGCATTAGCCCCTCACAACAGAATTATGCCCCTGGACTCCCCCGCCTTGCTTTCAGATATTCTGTGATAGGTTCTCGCGGTCATGTTTAGATCACTTCCGGGCAGCGGTCGGCCATAAGGGAAAATGAATGGTGGCCTTTGAGATGCTGAATAATTATACTTGGACCTGCGAGTTGGGGAACACATAACCCTCAGAGGGCAACATGACAAACATGTTTTTCGGGGCCTGGTGACAAAGAGCATGTTTTGATGTGACTGAGCATGTTCCCTGAATTGAGTCACGCGGGGGTTATCGCTGTGGTGCGCGGGCCGGCCGGCGCTCTGTTTGTCCATCCCTGCACTTTGCTTTTCACTGCCTGACTCATAGATTTATGTGTGGGAGCCCCTGTGTGCATGTGGGGGTATTAGTGTATCAATACTGGCACGCATGTGCTCATGTGTGGCAGGGTTCAGCGTGCACCGCCGGTGTGTGTGTGTGTGTGTGTCACTGCGGCCCTGGGAAAGGAACGGACCACAGCGGCAGACTCACACAGTGACAGACCTCTCTGAAGTCATCGTTTCCAACAACAAGCAGACCACTGGTCGTTATCACGCACACGCAGCATCTGTGCAAATGTGAGTTCTCATGAAGGTCCATTGAGTACGAAACACAATTAATTCGTCCAGCGCGGCCAGAAGAGCTAAACCTAATGATCTGTTCTTTTTGTCCAGTCCAGAATCCTCAGGAGTTACAGTCGTATTAGATCAAGAATCTGCAATTTATGCTGATTTAGAAAGTTTAAAGGGAGATTCTGGGGTTTGTCAAGCTGATGGTTTAGTCCAGTGCGAGCATACCAAACCACCGACAGACCTCCAATAGATCCTCAATTTCCCAGTTTGGGAGGTAGATAAAGTACCTATCTATCTATCTATTAACAATAACTTAAGTGTCTTTGATTCTGTTTTCGGGGATAAACCCAAGAAAAATTAATCCAAAAAAACTGAGCTCGATACTTTCCTTTCTGGAGATTAGTCTGTTGTGTTTTAAAACATCATCAACACAGAGCCAGTTCTCCTGCTCCTACATTTGTGTTTCCAGACAGTTTTAGTAAAATGTCCACATTCTCTCGGAAAGCAGCCACAGAAAGAAGTCACCACTGAAATTCAGTCTGTATTTCCACAGTCATCACACTAGAGGTGGCAATAAAATAATGGTCTTACATTTAATGTAAAATCAAAGAATAATAGAAAATATAGAAACGTGACTGTATAGATTATTATGTTGTCATCTCTTTTGGTTTTTACTCTCTTCACATAAATAAATAAAATTCAATGCCCCCCACTCCCCCGCCCACTTCAGTGCAAATTAGTTCACACACACGAGCATGCAGGCCTTGGCAGCCCTTGTGTTCACGCGCACACACTTCACATGCGTACATCACACACTCACAGCTTGGCTCATTAGCGGTGACATGTGACGTTTCGACGGAGCAAATGAAGCTCAACAATTGATGTCAGAGCCTTACAAATTAAACAAATGGGGGACCGCCATGGTGTATTAGGCACCCCAAACCCCCCTGATGAAAACAGCCGCGGCACACGCCAACACGACAACATTGTCTCGCTCTCCTTTCAGCGACCTCGGAGAGCGAAGGGCGCGCTGTCGCTGAGCAAAATGAGACTAAACCGCGCATTGATTGCCAATTGAGTCCTTCGACAGGCAAATAAACAGCGGCGTTTTGGGAATCAATATGACAGACATGTCAGTGAACGCATCGCAGGCTGTAAAACACAGAACGGATACCAGTGAGTGTGTGTTGTCTGCAGGTGAGGTGTGCAGTTCATGATTCAAGAGCCTTTACTGTCATACGTAGACGTATGGACATTTATGAGGATCAAAACTGTTTCGTCGTTTTGACTAATCCTGAGTGATGCTAAGAAATGCGCATATTTCCAGTTGCAGGATTTCAGTTTTATTCAAGATTACAAAATCGATTCCTGATCGAATGCATGAAGTGAGTTAAAAAAGTTGTGTGTCTTTGAAAAGCAAAGACGGCGGCAGCAAAGGCTTGGGTTTTGGATGGTGATAGAATTACATTAGCCAATTTGTCTGACTGGACGATATTAATATTTTGGTCAATGGAGCGAAACCACAGAGAAGCTATTTTGGTTCAAATATACAGCGCTGGAAAAAGCAGTGGGAAAATGTTATTATCCTGCATGAGGAAGATCAAAATGTTTGAAATTCACAATATCCAAACAGGCTTCTCTCAAAAACATTTTGGAATACATTCTTCAACCTCAGGCCTTGACGTGCACAGTATGTGCGCCATCACTCTGCGTGCGCCGACACAACGTGAAGCTTTTTGTTTGCATCTCACGTGTGTGTGTGTGTGTGTCTGAGCATTTGTTAATCCATATGCAAACACATTGTCCATCGACAGACCTTCTGAGGGGTGAAACGTCCTGGGATCTGAGGAGAGGAGCGCTGATGAGTCACAATTAGGATCTCTACGATTCACAGCACCTGCACACACTACCTGCCAGGCGCAATCACGCCCAATCAAACTGATTGTAACACACACACACACCTTTAAACTAAATATAAAGAGTTTGTGGCACTAGTTTTGCTGCCGAAAAGCACAATAAGATCATCCAGACACACGCACCTTCAAGGAATGCAGTGCTGTAAATCTCCACCGGCCCATACAATCACACATGTACACAGGTGTGGCAGGTCCATTTTGTTTTCACTTAGCCTCACAGCCCCTTGCACAATCCCGAGCAAATAGGACCTGATGTTTACTGCAGCAGATATATGTGTACAATTTCTTCTTTGGCTTTGTAAAAACATGTTGTAATGACAGTGAGAAATTGTGTTGGGAATAAATGCATCATCTCAGTTTGGGAGGTACGGCTCATCATAAGCCATCACACGGTGTGTGTGTGTGTGTGTGTGTGTGTGTGTGTGTGTGTGGAGGAAGGAGGAGAAGAGAGAGATGGAATATCTAAAAGGGGTTAAGTGCCAGGGTTACCCATCCAAGGAGCATTAAATGAAGGCTCTCACTTTGATGGACACCGGCACCGGGATCCCTGATGTCCCAAAATATTAGGTTTCTCTTCTAATAATGTTGGAAATATTGCCTACTGTCATGATTAATCTGGCTGGCTGCTGGGCCTGATTGCAGGTGACGCGGTCACAGCACAGTGCCTGTGTTAGTTTCCACACACCGTCAGCTTCGCTCCACACAGAGCTGCAGCCAGGAGCCGGGCTGATAGCAGCCATCGCAGCTGCCACTAATGCAATGTGACGGCAGAGAAGGAAACCTTTATTTTAATTCAAACAACAAAAGCCAAACAGCCAAACTTAACTGCGTACCCAACATTTTCCCTCCGACGTGATGAGATCTCCCCTTCTTGTTTCTCCACCAAAGTCCTTTTGCTCTTTTCATTTCCTCCCTTCCCCGTGTTTCATTGGGTGAGCTAAATCTCGAGTGAGCCAGTTGGTACTGGACAGGGAGCAAAGAGGAGAAGAGTGTCTGCAGGAAAAAAAAAAAAAGTGGAGGTATTTGCAGATGTGGAGGAAGGCACAAAAACATTTGTCAAATCAAAGGCTTGAATTATTGCACACAGTCAGGTCAGTTTCACATGCCACTTAGAGCTCCCATTGTCCTGGAGGCGAACAAGACCCTCTTTATGTGACGGGCTTGAAAAACAACGTTGGCCCTTCTCATAATCAAATCTGTAGATCCCAACAGGCCAGCAGGCCCTGCCACTCGGAATTCTTTGCATTGGCCATGGTCAGGACGTGCTGTTTGGCCCCAACAATGGCAACATTGATTTTAGCACCATGAGAATTTTGGTTGAGCTGTAAAAACTGGGACTGGGGAGGGGCGGGACACCGATCTTTGCCTTTCCCAGGAGTGTGTGTAGAGCTGCAGGGGGAAGGTGAGTCACTGATAGGCTCCGAGGCTCTGACCCGCTGGACCTCTGACTTAATTCAATCAGTCCAAGCATCATTAGCCTACCATTATCAGACATTATCTCCTAGGCTACACAGGGCAGTTATCTTGTGCCAGCTTTTGGGGGAAAAAAGGGTAAGACACACACACTTCCTGTCCTACTTTGCTTCCTCTTGCACGCCGAAGCGCCACAATTGGAGGCTAATTGTTTCGCCACAATCGAGCCTTGTTTACACGCATCATTTTGAGAGAGTGCAAGCCGGTGTTTTGGGAAACTGATGTTACATTGATGTCTTGTTGCTATGGGGCTGGGGCTAAGGCCACGGCATGAAGGCATGACCTTCCTGTTTGGCTGCACAGTATCTTACTGAGTTGATACAAATTACCCCGCTTTTCGATCTACCAATTTAGCTGCTACTTAGTGGGCAGGGGTCAAACCGAGCCCTTTCATGTGGGACATCTTTTGAAGTGGCTTGCAGATTACTGTGAGACTTTAGCACCCGGCGTCTCAATGCAGGGGGAGGGAGCGCGGAGGGAGGAGAGCGCTGAACAATGGACCCCCCTTAGAAAAGCCTCTAAATCTCGGTGGCGAACTTCAAAAGAGCCCCTGGTGTCAAAGCCTGTGTTGTGGCTGGAGCTGGACACGCTGTTTTGCTGGATATAAATGTTTTATTAGAGGGCACACCTCCTCAGGCTCACCCTGTCTCTATCAGAGGTGGGAGGAACAAGGGGGACACTGTTTGCCCCTGAGAGCGGCGTCAAACCTAATGGGCTTGCATGCACACAGCACACATGCACACAGAACACGGCAAGAAAAAGTTATGCATGAAACACCATAATATGTTGACTTTTTTACAGCTCTGTGGCGGGATTTATACTGTCACCTAGAAAAAGGAGGCTTTTTAACGTTTATATGCAACAAGCAGACGGGATACGGGATACCATGTGTGATGATCAAGTGTGTCGAAACGATCACATGTTCGTGATGATGATGATTTGGGTTTGTCATATGCAGCATCACGTTGCCAGACAAATATCACAATTTGCTAAAGTATACATAATTCATCACCAATCAGTCTTGCCTCCTGCCTGCCGACTCCCGTGTTATCCCAGACAAGATAGATGTGGGAGCAGAGCCCTTTGAGATCCAGATGGTACATTCCCAACAATAAGGTTTGGGCTTCCTTTGAGAAAATGATCCTTTTCCTGTGTGCGACACTCATGCATCATCGTCAGCCAGTAATGAGGTGATGCCTCCAAATGAAAATCTCGAAAAAATACATTTTCTTTTCCGCTTCCAGTTTTATCTGGGATCAAATTAGAAGCAAACGTTCCACCTTTGCCGGCCTGTTAATCATGCGACAAACTGCATGCATTTAAAAAAAAAAAAAGACAGGAAATGAGGAATAGAAATGACGAAGGCAGAGCCAAAACTCAATTATCACAGTTTCACCACAAACTAATGTCTTTGTATAGCATGTGCTATTTACTAAAGGACTAGAACACTGAGGAGAATGTAAGCCTTTTGCCTTTTATTAGTTTATTTCCCATTAAATTCTGTTCTCTGCTGCATCGTGGCCTTGTTGATCTAGTTGACCTTTTCCCCGGAGCTTTGATCGTCTCAATCCGAACCTCACTGGACCTCTTTCCTTCCATCTTACAAAATGTACGGCTCGATGATACAGTCATAAAGGCAGCTCTGAAGCTGTTTGGACATTTCATATTTGGCTCTCTTTGCAGAGGGCCTCTCCTGACCCCTATTATGCATGCTGGACTTAACGTCAAAGAGTGAGGAAGAGATTTAATTTGTTGACAATTGCCACCGATCTCTTCTTAAACGGCTTTTAATTGATAATGGCAAGGGAGAGCGGTGAACTTTAAATAGACATTCTAATTATCGGCTTTAAGAAGCAAGGGCTTTTTGGGAAATGTTATGGCATTTGGAATGGGATTAATGGGCGAGCAAGGCGCCGGCCACCCCGCAGCTAAATGACATTAAAGCAGGAGATGAGTGGTGCCGCTGAAGGGAGCAAACCCACTAGTCACAGGAGCCAGGGCGCCCACTGCCTTGGGCACACACACCATGGGGGTAACGTGCAGGGGAAGAAGAGGAGGAGGAGGAGGAGGAGAAGGAGGGGTGGAGGTATTACATTATCCAGCACTCCCAGACTTCACACGGACACTCAGCCAGGCCCATTCCTCACACACGCAGCGATCTTCTGCTGATTAACAAAAATCATTGAGGAAGACTTTAAACTAGAGCAGGAACTGAGAAGGTGTAAAAGCATATCTCAAAACTTTTTTTGTCACTGCAGCACAGTTACAGTGGATTATACTGGTATAGTATAGATCATGGCAGATGTTGAAATGAGCTCAAACTTTCTGTCCTTGAGTTTGAGTGGATAAAAAACAGAAGCTGAAAAATTGCTCTGATTCACTGGTGTTATTGAATGCATCCTTTGAATATCATCTATTTTAAAAACAGGATAAAACCGCGTATCATTAATAGTGTTTTCTGATCAGAGGCCACTACCAGCTGGGTAATACTGTTTTCCAGCACCTGTCAACCCTGTTACAGAGTTTAATGGGAAAATTGTTTCATATGATTTTCTCGTTTAACGACATTATGCTTAAACTAGGTTGCAGGGATTGCACATGAGAAAAAATGATGTTTTGGGAAAATATCAAGTTTCAAAAGAAAAAAACTTGGTCGGTAGAATTTCATAATCCAAAACATCTGATTCTCTTTAAATGTGATGATCCACACAACATGTCTTGTTGTGCAGCTGTAAAATCAATTACTAGACTTAAACTTAAACTGTTTTATATACTCACAGATGTATACCAGCACAGACACTGAGGGACTCCAGACCTTTCCATCAGCAGTGGAACCGTCTCACTGCACATGATAGCAAGTCTTACTTAGTGGGTTCTTAATTCACACCTCTGGCACCATAATAGCCCGAACTAATTCAGCCTGGCTGGCCCTCAGTGGGTCTCAGTGGTCTTGCTGGGTGTTCCAGACACAGGTCCCAGTCCCCTGTGGTCTCAGACTGGAGGCCCTGGGTCTGTGGAGGCTGGAAGCCGAGCAGCAGCTCTGATGGATCAGACGCAGGCCGACTGTGGGGGATCGAGCCAAGGCCTCGGGCACTAAGATGAGACATAATGGAGGGATTGAGGCTAAAGCCTGCAGGAGGACTCAGGTGAGATGGAACCATAATGGATAAACTGGGTTTTACGCTGCAGCTCCACACACAGAATGACATGTGTCAGCATGCAGTTTTAGGACAAGTCATTGAAAGGCAGTAAATATGAAATGTCTATTAAATGTAGATTTTATTTTGTGCTGTACTGACAAAACACAACATATATAAGGTAGATTTATTAGAATATTTATTGGCATCTTTAAGAATTAATTAACTGAAAAGTGTCCGGAGAAGACCAACTTTGGTTCTGGAAATCTTTTATAAACAGTATTTTATAAAAAGCTCTTTGAAAAAGAATGAGGACAGGTAATCCTTTTTCAGGCCTCACACTGAAACCGAGACAACAGGGGTCGTTTCAAGAAGACGTCAACTGTGTTAAGGACCAGATTTGGCCTGTGGACTTCACTTTGCTCGGCCCGAGGCAGGAGGATGAGACCTGGGGAGAGTTGAGATGAGGCTGTCACACTTCCCATAGATCAGTCATTATCTCTAATCCAGTCACAGCACTGGGATCACCACCAGGCCCATTCATCTAGAACCGTCATTAAAGAGCTAAATGAGAGCTGCCTCTGCTAATGAGGTAATGAGAATTTCTATGGGCCTGTGTGTTTCTGTGTGTGTGTGTGTGTGTGTGTGTGTGTGTGTGTGTGTGAGAGAGAGACAGGAAAGGAGAAGATCAGAGACACTTTTAAATCCAGTGGAGAAGCTTTAAGTTATAGCTGTTGCATATAAGCAGAGGACATATACAGGACATATAGACGGACACAGACAGACATACGGATCTGTCTGATGCAGCCTCATCACAGGAACTGTACCACTCAGTTCTGTTTACCACTCTCCTCCGCCGCACATAAACAAAATCCAGTGTTTAATTCGACGCAGCCTCGGGTGCACGTACGTGCAGCTGTTTTCCTCCGTTAATTGCAATTCCGCCGGGGTAAACATTATCGTCCTCTCAGCTGCACCGCGGCCCCGAAAACAAAGCCCGGCCGAGGCTGTGTGAAGCGGTGGATGTCGTGCTTTGCTGTGCGGCGTAAATCAATTATTTACCCCTATGAAGCTTCAAAATATTTATCTTGCCCCATGATGTACAAGGCCGGGGCCTCGGAGAAACAAATAAGACGTTTGTATCAAAGGGTGTAGACGGCACAGTGGAAACACAATGTACAAGCGCCCGAGGGAGGGAGTGACACTTTGGTGAGAGAAGTTTGGGAAAAGCTTGTCATCGATTCGCAAACGCACATCAAACAAAACAGCAGAGCGTGTTAAACAGGCCTGTAAGCAGATTATGACGCTGACATGGCACCGAGCAGAGAGACAACAGCACACACACCCTGGTTATATCACCAGTCTCCATGATCAAGTTATGATTAGAAAACATGAAAACTAATCAGCTCAAATTCAACACACAAGCGGTGGTGGGGGGCAGTGACACATCTGGGCCCATTCAGAGCTGAAGATCGATGAGAAGCCACGAGGATCAACTATATAAACAGTGATTACACACTGTAAATATCCAGTTATGAAACTCACACACTCGCACAAACTGTTTGCAGCTGCTCAGACGTTCGGGTTGGAAATGAATTCAAAATGCATCTTTGTGAAAATGTGAGTTTTCCCTCATCATATCAGCAGAAGTTTCACAGTGTGAAAACAGATGTTTAATTGTGGAGTGTTCGGCAGTGGTAGTGAAACGACTGAATGAATGAATGAATTAACTGACGTTACAAGGTGTTTTGAACGTACTGTGTGTGTCTTATCTTACATCCACCTACGTGTAGAAACACATCGCGGCCTTTCCTTTAAGGCTTTAATTCGGCCCTGGTGTGACACACGCAGGCTGAATAATATTATTTCAAGATGTCCACAATAGGTTTCACAAGAACATGTAATCACACTGCACCTCGCATCTCTTCCCTTCCTCCCGTCAAGTGCAGACTGAGGAGGGGGCGTGACCCGCAGTCTCATCACGATGCTAAGTGTTTACAAATCGTCCTGCTCCTCCACGTGTGGGGGGTCGCGTGGAGGCAGCGAGCGGCCAGGATGCCTCTGCCATGCGAGGGCTGTTGACACGCCGCCCTTATGGTGTTACACATGGCCCCCCATTAATAAACAAATGAAGGGCTCACCCTGGAGGTCAGGGGAGCTCAGCTGGCCCATTTGCCGCAGCGCATCCCCGGACTCGCTGGGATCCAAAATGGCCACCCTGCCGCGTCTGCCTGTCAGACATCTTCTAACCTTGTTCTTCAGTGACGGGCAGGGGGGGGGGGGGGGGGGGGGGGGGGGGGGGGGACACACAAACCGGGGCATGAGTTGCCTTCCCTCCCTCCCTCCCTCCCCTCTGCTGATTAGTGTGAGTGACAAAGTGGAGCAGAGAGTCCACTCAGGCCTTCATAATAAATCTATCAGGGAGTAATAGAATTCCATCAATCCTCGCTCCTCGCTCTCCCTGCCCTCCCTCCTGCTCCGCACCCCTCAGGGGGTCACCATGTCGGGGTGTGTGTCTGTGCGGTGGTGGGAATGTGTGTGTGCGTGTGTGTGTGTGTGCGTGAGGAGGGGGTGAGGGTCGAGGGGTGTCCAATCCTCTGGGATTGGACAACTGTTATTATTCAATTACGCTTCCTTTTCTTCTCAGTTAAAAGACCATGATATCATTATCACTTAATGAATATATATAATTGGATCTCGGCCGCCGCTTCCCCCTGGTCTGATGAATTCCACTCACTACTCATTCGGCCCCCTGCTCGGCCTCCTCCACACTGCATCCATTACACAGAGCTGCAGCGCTGACACGACGATGATGATGATAATGATGAGGCTGTCAATAGCCGGAATTTCTAATGATCTGTGTTTGTTTAAAGTTAAACAAAAATTTTGAGTTTCCTACCCAGCTGTGCAACTTAATGAACTAAAGGAAGATGAAATGAATACAAACAGTAAAAGGAGCATCGCCACACTCATCTGAACACCTGCATTCCACTTGGGATTATTATTGCAATGTCCATGCTTTGCTTCATAGCCCAGCGGTGATTTCATCTACAGTTGTTAACTGACACTCGTTAGGGCCACAGATTGTTTCTCTCCTCCTGTGATAGCAGCACAGGGAGAATTTATTTTGGAAAACCTTTGCTGCACTAACACACAACAGAGGGATGATGGGAGATTGTCTCACAAAAGGTTCAACGTCAGGGATGTAAATGTGTCTACTGGTTGGCGTGAGTTAGGACAAACTCCCAGAGGATGTGGGGGGGTGGGGGGGGGACCTTGATAGCCACGCTCGTGACAGTAATGGCTATCAATACGCTCTCAATCTGCCAGGAAACAATGGGGGGGGGGGGTGTGAAGATG